>LN890976.1:527178-546309 GCA_900010015.1 Tuber aestivum
AAAAAGACAAAAGAACTGTTAGTAGCAAGCCACGTAGGCTCCGAAGGATGAGTCCACTCATTCAAGCGGGAAGCGACGCACGAAGCGCACTAAGATAGGGGGCCCCCCCCAGACCCACTCCAAGGAGACAGTGCAATACCATGGAGGGAAGGAGGAGACCAGCCGGCCGTGGGCGATAACCGGGGGGAGGGGAAGGTGTAGCAGTAGGGTGCCAGCCGATCCGACCGTAGGGAGAGGAGAGCGGAGGGGTAGACCCAAAGACCTTGAACATCGTCTATCGGTGTCGCGTTCGTGTCTGACTAGACAGCCTCTTAGGGGAACAAGCGAATGGGGAGATCGACCGTAGCCTGTTGGCTGTTCTCCCCTACTGCAACTGTAGTCCCGGCCGTCTGACGATGGTGGTTAAGGGGTTGCCGAAGGTGAGAAGGCTAAGCGAGGCCAACTCAAGAGGAGGAGAGGACTCCCCACCAGGCATGAGGGAAGGAGGAAGGGGGAGTAAGGAAGATCATCAACGGCCGCCTGGGCAAAGTATAGCAGGTGTTTTACCGCATCTCTCATGTAGTCCCTTGTTCTGGGAAAGATAGCGTCACTGTAGTGGAAGGGATCCCACCACCTGCTAGCCAGCCAAGGAGGGCCTCCGACCGACCAATCCCCAGGGAGAGAGAGGGCCCTGCGACGGTAGACCGAAGTCAATACCCCGGGCGTGAGAGGAGAGAGGAGCCAGACTCCCCTAGGCCGAGGCCAAAGGCAGGAGTGGGCGGGAGGGTGGAGAAAGTTTCGCGACGAAACAAAAAACTCACGATAAAAACCGTGGTGTTGAGTTTTCAATCGCCGGAGGTGTAGCGGAGACGGAGGATGATTTAAAAGCTAGGGAGGCACCTCGATGTTTATAGTCTGCGTCTGGGTGGTCAGGGCCTACATCCCATCCCTTACTGACTATGTACCTGGCATACTAACCATTCAGTGTCCGTGGAGTGGAACTCCATTTGACCAAAAAAACTAACTTCCCCGCTCTCTTCCTGTACCGAGTGATCAGCTCTGTCAAAGGACTTATCAATGACTCTCCTATGTGCATATCTTAGAGTGCATGATGAAGATAACTAACTCGACCAGTGAGTTGTTATTAACCAATCGTCAACTAGTCTCCGGATGACCCTAGTTGATGCGAGCAGAGGCTAGTGCGG
Source organism: Tuber aestivum (assembly GCA_900010015.1). Lineage (NCBI taxonomy): Eukaryota > Fungi > Ascomycota > Pezizomycetes > Pezizales > Tuberaceae > Tuber > Tuber aestivum. The sequence goes on from LN890976.1 coordinate 528,363, forward strand.
CTACTTCTCAGAATAGCAGCATCAAGACTTCCAGAGGTCATAGCTCAACAGCTAACCGACCACTTTGGTTCACCTAAGCCTTATCTTATAGAGCGGAGCTCCTTCTATGTTATGCAGGGAAAACCCCTCGGTCGCATGCCTCGTATCTCCGCGGAGTGGGCTGCGTAGATGCCTTATCGTTCGGTAGGATATTATTATATCATCGTAATAACTACGGAGGGGCCCCGAGTCGAACACTTGACCTTATGTATTTAGTCACATGCCGCACCGATTACACTTCTATGTGCAACAGGCCCTGTCTAAGTCATCAAACTCATCAGCCCCAGGCGCAGACCAGATCCCCTATGTGGTCTGGACGAAGGTCTATGCGCCTAATCCCTCCCACCTCATCAACCACCTATCGCTCTTGCTGTCTTTCGGCTTCCACCCTCCCTCCCTCAAAAAGGGCAATGGAGCTGTCCTCCTCAAGGTGGGAAAACCAGACTATTCCTTCCCCTCCTTCTTTTGCATCATCATCCTCTACCAGACAGTTTCGAAAATCCTAGAGAGTGTTGTTGCCTCCTGCCTGTCCATAGTCGCCCGCTCTCATCGTCTGATCAACCTAAACCAGTCTTGCTTCCTCCCTGGTCTCAGCACCGATAATGCCTGTGCCGCCCCCACCCACAAGATCCACTGCCTTTAGAGCCCCGGGCTCAAAGCATTGTTGCTCTTCCTTGACATCAAAGGGGGTTTCGACAACAACAACTCAACACTTCTTACCACTTTCATGAAAGCCAGGGGGGTGCCTCCATACATCTGCGCCTGGGTCCAGTCTTCCCATTCTAACAGACATTGCTGTCTTCACTGGCAGGGGTCTCCTAATGGGTTCTCTCCAGTTCAGGTGGGCACGCCACAAGGGTCTCCTATTTCTCCTCTTTTGTTTGTCATCTATGTGTCCCCTTGTTATTTGGATAGTCCCAAGGGGATTATGTTTTCCTATGTTGATTATTTTACTGTTACGGTGGATTCTCCCTCTTACAGGCACAATGTGCAGCGTTTGCAGCAGTATTTTCTGGCATTGAAGAGAAGGGTGGGTGCTATAGGCATGTCCTTCTCCCTGCCCAAGACTGAACTGTCCCATTGGAGGACCTCAAGGGACCATGGGGCTCGTTGTTACACCCCAGTCACCCTGGATAGTACCCTCTTCCACCCTACCGGGCCGGTTCGCTGGCTCAGGTACTAGTTTACCCCTGGCCTGGAAACCTCTCCTCACTTTACAAAACTCTTGGCGCTTGCGCAGGGAGCTTTTGCTATCGTAAGCCAACGCTCTCCCCCTGGCAAAGGCTTGTCTCCTTATCTTAATAGGCAGATCGCTGTGGGACTTAGCCTTCCCATCCTCTCCGATGGGGCTGATCTTCTGGTACCCAATGTTTCTGCACTCCACAACATGGAGGGCTTGTGGAACCGGGTCCTCCACTGGGTGACCAACTGTTTCCACTCTACTGCTACCTGAATCCTCCTATGCCAGGCCAGCATCCCCCCTCTGGTAGTCCTTCATCCCCACAAGCGCCGAATGGCGGCTTTGAGGATGGCCTGCTCACCATCCGAGATAAGCCCGGCCTCAGCCAGGCTATCCTCGTCCATTCCCTCCGCATCAGCACCAAGGGCCCTGGACTCCAACCGGGCCCTGTCCATCGGCCTCAAGGGGAATGCCTGCCCCCTCCTCTCGAAGACTCCCAGCCCCTCTCCCGCCATGCGATCCCACCTTCCCATTGATGGCATAGCTCATTCCCTACCTCGACTCGCTACGAAGTGGCCTCTTCCGGGCCTGAACAGGTACCTGGTCCCCCAGGCGGTCAACAATCTCTTCTCCTCAAACCAGTACTCCCTCCTGAAACCTACCCCTCGGTCCCTCCTTTCTCAGCATTGCGGACTACAGGCCCCCCCCTCTTTATGCTATCCCTATCCTCCACCGCAAGCCCTGCACTCCTTCATGGGGCTGGTGCGCTTTCTGGTCAGAAGAATACATCAAATGAGAGCTTGAAAGAACTATCATGCAGCACATACTCCCTGCAACCAGTCAGACAAACCCACCACTTGCTCTGCCTGGGGCCTCAAGCCAGAGACTATGCAACATGCTGTCCTCTCCCGTCACTCTAAGGCCACCTCGAGCCTGCTCCATATCTCGGGAGTAGATGCTTCAGCCTGTGAGGCTCCCCTATGGGCTGATAAGGACCACTTATAGGGCCTCGTACGATACATTTCCGATACCAGAACCAATTTTCCCTCCGCAATGGGCAGACGACGGGCATCACCTAGCACTAACCTCGATTCCAATTGAAGTGGCGGTTCTCTTTGCGGTCTTTCCTGGCATTGCTTGACTTTCCACGCTTTCTACTTTCTCAGTGAGGGAGGAGGTTTGTCTTTCCTTTCGCGATAAGTCGTCCTGGCAGGTGCAGTGGGTTGTACTACCCACAGTTGGGGATTGTTGGCGGAGAAATATTTCATTACTGTTTGTTGCGTTTGATATCAAGGTTTTGTTTTTGCCATAGCTAGCGCTCCATGGAGGTTCTTCTACCTTAACAAAGAATATATGAGTTAAACAAAAAAAAAAAAGAAATCCCTTGCTTTCTCACATCCTCTGTCTCCGCTACACCTCCGGTCATTGAAAAATATTACCTAATTGGGAACGGCTCAACACTGAGGAGCTATCACCACTTTTCTTTAGCCCTGCACCCCCCCACCTAGGGGTGCAGGCTGATTCTTTTCATCCCTCTACCAATCAGGGCCGCTCTTCTACTCCTTCCCCGGTCTCGCATCTCACCTCCACCGGATGGAGGTCCTCTCCTGACCTCGGAGGCCTTATCGTAAGGTCTCTGTCCTTCCTACCCCACTTTTGCTTTACCTCACTTCGTATTAGCACGGTCGGCTTTGGCAGCTTGGTAATGGCTAGATGGTCAGTTGGGGTGGTGGTGCTCAGGGCTATCAGGAATAGCCTCGCCAACTTCTATGACAATAGTTGCAGCCTCCTACCATATTGTTTGGCCGGATCTTTGCTACCGTCTCCTCTGCCTCTCCCCTCCTCTAGTATCGGCTGGCACCCTACTGCTAGGATTGGGCTGGTACCCTATTGCCTCGGTCTTTGGGCCCTATTGTCACTGAGGTGGCAGTGCTCCGCCCTGCCCCTCCCGCCTCCCCTCCACGCCAGTGTCACTTGGTACTGCTCTCACTTCTGCCACCCTCACAGCAGCCCTACAACTCTTTCCTGGCCCTGGTGTTACTACAGACATCATCCAACCATTTCCACAACCAGACTCCTCACGGCTGAGGTCTACCCCCTCCCTCCTTGGCACTATTGGCTGCCCTCCTCTATTATGGGTTGCTGGCATCTCTCGCCTGGCTTCCTCTCTCCAAGCTTGCTGCCCACCCCCAACCGAACGACTGGTTGGCCTACCTTGGTATTGCTCTATCTCCTGGCTTGAGCTGGCCGGCCCCATCATGGCACTTCGCCAGGGTCATACCTTGGGCCCAATAGTAGACACATTGGTTCGCGGATGCCTGTAGAAGTACTTGGGGGTTTCCTAATCTATTCTTTCCTTTGTCGAGATGACGCTGCAGAGTTTTCTTCCCTCTCTTGCTCTTCCTGTAGAGGACCATTATTCCTGTGTGGGGTGGGATGTGTGGTTAGGCCTATACCAGAGACTCTTGGGGGGTTGTTTTGGTCCCTGGAGTGAGGGGGAATGCATTTGGAATTAAAGGTTTTGTTTTTGCCATAGCTAGCGCTCCTTGCCTGTTCTTGTACCTTAACAAAGAATATATAAGTTAAACAAAAAAAAGAAAAAATCCCTAGCTTTCTGAATCATCAGCGAACAGAGAATAAAGCTCATCAATATATTCGTTATACTTCAATACCTACTTTTGTTACAAGCTTTCTTGACTACTCTCTGAGAAATCCTATTGGCCTCAGTTACAATTCCCTTGACTTAGAATCGGCTGCTGGCTAACGCTCAGATCACAAACACTTCTATCAAGTGGCTGTATCATACTTGTAGAGGTGGACTATGATGAGACTAGAGGTATCGTACTTAGTATTGAGAACTGTATTTAATCATTTGAAAAAGAGGGACGTATGTTCTCTACTGAGTTTACCTTAGAATACCTTCCAGATAGCAGAAGGTATTTTACCAGTTGAAAGAACCACTAGCTATTAGGGGTCTATTATTCTGATGAAGTAGACAGAAGCCCATTGATAGCAATAGTAAAAACTATCAGCAACAGAGTTTTCTTCATTATTTGGATACTCCTCAGGTTGTATATTGTCTCTGTTAACAGTGTCCCAACAGTTAAAGAAGGTAGGGCCATATTCCGAGATGTCACACAAGGCTTGATAGTTCTCTGGACCTGTAAGCTTTGGGATAGAGCTCAACTCGTAGGTGGGAGGGTCCATGGAGGGTTGGAGTTGCTGGATCATGGAAGAGTGACATTAACTGGTGGAGGAGGATTGGGAGGAGGAGCAGGAGGAGGGGGTGGAGGAAGGCTATCCCCAAACTGGACTTCACGTATGGTCGAAACCTCAGCCATCTCATGTGCCAACAAAATGCAGGTTTATTTATGCTCAGCCAAGGTGTGCACCTTGTCACAATAGATTTCACCAGAGTGTAAATAACAGCACTTTTTAACCTTATATATTGGTTGTAAGAGAGATTGTTGCTTAGCAAGATACGGTTGGGGAAATGTGTTATAAAGGAGTGACTATGTTGCCTCTGCATAATAAAGAGTGCCAAGAGGTTTGTGTTTCCTGCTGACAATTTTGGGTTTATGCTGAGTAATGGTATTTTATGTTAGGTAAAATGCTCTGATTACTGAAGACAGCAGTGTGTAATTACAAGTCCGATAGTTATAAATACACCATACTTATACTCTGTTTAACATATAGGATAGGGTACAATCTTAATAACTTTGCACAAAAATACAATGCAGTAGAAAGAATCTACTGCAGGTATACTAAGTGAGGAACAGTGAAGTATAAAGGTAGATCAGTAGGTATTCTGATCCTTGATTCTCCTAAGTAAGGTGGGCGGTGACTACGATATATACAGGTGTGCAACCATCACATAATAAGAGCAAATAAAGGGACAAACATTAGTCTGAACATGTTTGACCCTGAAAACCTGTCAAGAAAATGCCAATAAATGTAAGGAAATCTGATATGGTATACGGGAATAATTATAAAATAATTATGAATCAAATGACCTTTTAATAGTACACAAAAGATACATAAAAGTAATGTGGTATCCCAAGCACCAGATAAGAAATCCACAAGTAATGTCCCTAATTGACATTATAAAATATCAATGAAATACATGTAATATATACCCTAGATATAGTAATCTCAGTATTTTAAGGAATAACATCAAGTAGAGAAACATTAGATATTATTACAGAAAATATACATGTGAAATAAATCAGAAATTTCAATAGTATAGACCTAATAATTATAAATAGAGAGATAGTAGAAAGGCTGCTATAAGAAAACAAGTTATCCAGTACAGGATTGTAGCACCAAGGCGCAGGAGAGCGGAAGTCTGAACTGTATCCATACTCATGCTAAAGGTGCAGTTAGGACACTGCAACTCCAAACATTCATGGGCTTAGTTTTTGGCGGCACGCATCCTGAGTGCCTGACGGCTCAACATAACTTTGCAGCTTAAAATTACTTTTGTGGCTCAATACATTTTTTGTGGCTTAACATCACTTTTATGCCTTGATACAATTTTTGCAACCCAACTTCACTTGTAAAATTTGACATGGATTTATAAAAAAACTTCAATGTAATCTTATAAATTAATATGAAATTCTATAAAATACATATCCTATGTGTTTGTTTAATACCAAGTGTACTATGTAATTAAGGATGCCCCTGGTGTCTTATCTTATATTGCTTAAACAACAGGTAGAACCATATAGTGATAATAAGATCTATATCTAAGCAATACTTATCTCGCTTTATACATGTTAAGAACTTGTATCAATTGATACTATGACAGCTTGCAAATGTGAAATTCCTGTCTCTTGCTTACAATATTGATGATACTACTATCAATCTAAACAAAACTAACCTGTTGGTAATTAAAAGCTCTAAGAGTAGAAGATAAAATATGATTCAATTAAAACTTCAATATATATATATATATATAAATAATAAGTCTAGAAAAATAAAATATAGAGTTTTAAAAATCATGTGCAAGGAAAAAATACACCTTAAGCTAGAAAGTGTAACATTCAGCCACAAAAGTGATATTGAGCCACAAAAGTTGTACTGAGCCACAAAAGTGACGTTGAGCTGCAAAGGTATGTTGAGCTATCAGGCACTCAGAGTGAGTGCCGCTAAAAACCGAGGCAGTGAGTTTTTGGGTATTGCTGTGCCCTAACTGCAACCTTGGCACAAGTAGGTGTTATGGTTGAACAAGCTTGTACAAACCCAGTACCTTGGATTTGGGGAACAGAGGATTAAGCGATGGGATAGATCCTCAGGACATAAAAGTAGTAGAGTATTCAAAGAATGAAGTACAAGTCATATAGAATAGCCAGAACCAGGCGATCAAGATGTGATCTAGACTATAGCACTACACCTCTCCCTGACCTAGGGGCAGTGCTCTTTGATATGACTTTGTCAACAATGATAGTAAACTGTACTCGGAAAAAGGGCTGAGGAATACAGAGTGCTTTAGGAGTAGGATACATACTCCTTGGAGGCTCTCCCTAGGTGTTGTTTGAGACAACAAGTTTAAAAAGATTAGGTGTGTGAACAGATAGTGCATATCAAATGAATTGTCTAGACAAGAGTTCAAGCTGGCTGGACATAGCCTGATATAAGTTGATACTGGCAATTGAGCACTCAGTAAGATTATTTACTTAAAAGCAAGAGTCTCTTAAAGACATACCAGCCTGAGTTTAAAATGGTCCTGAGTGAGACAAGATACCATGATATCCAAAAACTCTGTATGCATTATTCAAATATGTCTGGTACAGTATGATCTTACTAATTGTATACAAAAATACAATATAGTTGAAAGAGTGTACTATGGGCATACTAAGTAAGGAGGACTTTTTATATGAATATAGACTAGTGGAAGTTCTTGTCCTTCATTCTCTTAACCAAGGTGGGTAGTAGCCCATATATATACAGGAGTGCATTTTTCCTATAACTAAGAGAAAATAGAGAAATAACAAAAGTGCAAACATAAGTATGAACATGTTTGGCCCTGAGAACCTACCAAGGAAATCCCATAAAACATAGGTATTTCCAAAATGGAATGAGGGAAATATTAGAACATAATTGCAAAGCAAATGACAGATAAATATGCATAAGAAATACACAAAATGAAAGAAATAATCCCGAACTCTCAATAAGAAAACACATGTAAATCCCTCATCGTATCATAAAATATTAAATGAAATATATATAATAAAGTACCTCTGCAAAAGGGTTGGTGAAATGGGCTTTTTATACCAAAAACAATCTTTTTTTGCCACTGGTAGTTTAGCAACTAAAAAAGATTTTACAACCTGACTTCTGATATGTAGTTATAATAATTCCACCCTACTCCTAATTAATCCTTAATAACTTTGAGGAAGAATTGGAGAGGTTATGCATTCCTAAAGTTTTGACTTCACTGAAAAACTTCATTTTACATACAAAAATAACCTAGCAACAGGTATTGTCAGCTTTGGAAACTAGTAGTTTAGTCATATAAAATCAATTAACAAAATAAATAGTGTCAGGTAAAAGCTGCAGTGAAGGTGAAAATAATTATATAGGTTGTAAGAATTATTTGAGGCAGTTCCTGGTGTGGGGAGGGTTAATCAAACCTACCAATTTTTGATGTAAAAAGATTATTTTACCAACACTTTTGCAGAGGTAGTTTATATACTCTAGCTGTAGTAACGTTTGTTGTCTTATGAGTGATCAGAAATCATACTAAGAAGAGGAATATATGATATTATCAATGAGAATATATATATGAAATAAATTAGAAATTTTCAACAAACTTTTCTCATTCAGTGGAAATACTCACAAGGGAGGCTGGTGGAAGTATGGAGAAAAGCACCCATAGTAATGATAGTATTGGGGTAGTCCCTCATAAGGAAGATGAAGCTTGGGAATAGCATGCTAGCCCCATAAGAACCCCCAGGATGGGAACCAAAAGCAAAACCTAAGGCCAGGGTAAAAGGGTGATCTTCAACTCAGTTTGGGTTTCTAAGTTCAGTATGATTAAATATTGTTATTGAGGATATCCAAATGAACATTTCTAAAGTTGTCTGAGGAGCCTTTAGTAGCTGAAACTATGCTGGCATGGTAACAATTACAACTCTAGCAATTATGAGCAAGTGACAGACAACCAATCAAAGCCCATACCTGGGCTCCAAACGACCCACGCTGAACTGACCGGAATCTCAATATTGTAGGTATCCTGAGGCACAGCCTTTCTCCTCTTCAACAGGGATAGAGTACTGATTTGAGTGTTATTAGACTTGGATTCCCACATCTTTATCATTGGCAAAGACTTGGTACAGCAGTTGGACATATCTACTACATAATAAGATAAACTACTTTAACAACCCAATCTTGTAGAGCTATGGCAACCTATATCTATGCCCATACATAAGACTAAGAGGTCCAATAGTAGACTAGAATAGGATGCTAGAGCATATCTAAAAGGATATTCAAGAGTCCAAGTATCTCTAAGAACAGATGGTACTTACGGAATTGATATACCTAAGTAGCAGTAGTAATGTAACTATGTCTACATTGATATAAGGATAGGTTGGAAGGCCAGGTCAGTTCACCCTATCTAAGAGAATCACATTACTCTACCATGAAGACCAGTTTCATATCACCATCAGGATGGATATACTTACCCTACTTTTGGAACACTATTACTCTACCTTCCATTAAAAGTGTTCTCAGAGAAACTCTGAGAAACATTAGAATTGTTTGTTAACTAATGACAATTGTTAGGCACTCACTCGCACATTGATCAGAAGACTACGGAAGAAGCTATAGTGCTCTAAACATGCTATAACATGGCAGAAATATTTCTAAGTACCTGCAGCTTGAGGGTTTGCCACAGGCATCATGGACTAAAATGGGTGAAGCTGCTGTCTTTCTAGTTAAGTAGAGTCTATGAAGACATGTTCATAATACTGTATAAGTCACCACAGTCTATCTACCTGTATGCTGTTGGCATGAGATACATGGGAGGCTATGTGAGAAGGTCAGGTACCTCCTCTAAAAGGACTGAAGTAAAACAGATCACAACTAACAGAGTTAGCATGAACTATCTGAAAGGATCTCTAGGTTTGTCCCACGTGGTACAAGAGATATCTGAGAAGGTTTTACATCAATCAAGCCCTCATGTGCCCCTTTTGCTGTAGGCTCATTGGGGGTTGTTTGAGGACTTTAAAAGCATGATTCTTATCATAGTAAGTGGTGTGCTGGGGGTAACTTGAAGGTACCATGGGTAGCACCCACAGAATCCCACCGCTGTCACAGCTCTTAAAGGGATTATCATAGGCCTTCTAAGTTCACAATCAAGATAGATTGAACTTAACCATGAGATAGCTGATATATTTGGGTGCTTGCATAGATCATTGAAAATGGAAGAGAGTCATTTAGTTAGCTCTCTGAGGTGTCGCAACAGTTAGCCACTGACAAGACTCTAATATACAGAAGTTTTCTCCCTAGCAGGTATATTGGTAAATTCCTCATAGGAACTAATGTGTATATGGGGGGTTGCTGCTGGGGTGCGCTGACACCTTAGGTCCTTCAGGGGTGTGGTAATAGTACTGGGCACCCATTAGTGGAGAAGAGCATACTTGCATGGGTCTGGATAACCTAATGGGAGAGTTTTAAAACAAGTCTAACTACTTAAAGATTATACAAGAATACTCCTACCCCAATACAATCAACATTCTATTAAGAGACTTTAATTGAGATCAGCTTGGGCTTAGTAATATTAAGTTTCACTGTCACTTTTATACATTACATTTTGTAAGAACTGTGTTCAAGAGATTCAAAGTTTGGTGTAGTCATATCCTTAGGATTTATCTTTCTAGGTAAGCCTCCATTATACTCTGGGAGTGATGTAAAAGTTGTCCAATCTTAGAAAATGCAATATTTTTCTCCCTCTAAGCAACAATTTACTCTTTCTTAAAGTTTTTAAGATAACCTGTCTTTGCTGGAGGCATGGTTGTGGGGGAGTGGTTGGTTAAGGGGGTAGGGTTTTTTGAGGTATTGCTCAGTAACCAGTGATTGGACGATCCCTTTTGTCCTAGTACTTCAATATAAGAGGACTATGGTAATACTATTAGCTAAGTAAACTGATAATTGAAAACTGCTGCTAAAGAGGATATGCTGAGTCTGAAGTAATAAGTCAGTACAAATATTAGGAGTATAAACTGATGCAGACACCAATCATTCTGTAAGCTAGTACAGAAAAAAACAGAAATCATCTAGTACTTATAATCTGATACCCACTACCATCTTTACACAATAGTAGTCTTTCCACTACCATCCTAGTACAAAGGCCATGGTAAAGAAGACTAAAAATAGTAGTAACAACAACTATATAGTTAGAAGAGAACAGTCAAAGTCAGTAGATAGGGATCAGAAAAGAAGCAGATACTAGAATTATGTAGGTGTACTATAAGTAAAAACTTTATTACGGGATATTACAGGCTGGATTCTTACTATGTAGGCTGGTTGGTTCAATAAAGTTATATTCAGGAGATGAAGATCTAGAAACAATATAATAAAGGCTGCTGGACAAAATAAGTATGTAGAATAAAAGAGTAGACACCATTAGAATGAACTGGGTTTACAATACTTGTTTAAAGAGATGGGAGTGAAAGTAGATTTGTAAGAACCCATCAGACAGAACAGATAAAATAGGTCAGTATCCAGGCAATCTGAGTATATACAATAAAAAGAAATGATCAATCATGTCTAATAAGATAGTTTTTTTTACTGATGTACATATTGAATAAATAAAATAAGTAATAATAAATCATAACTACAGTATTGAGAAAAATGGTTTTTTAATGAAACTTGAACCACTATACTTCAAAATCTGTATCTGGAATTATACTCAGGCTATTTGTAAACAGTAAGGTCTGAGAATTCAGGGAGTCCAAGACAAACTACAGTCCAAGTGCAAGGACAAGTTTGCTAACTGGTTTAAGAGAACAAGCAAGGCATATTTGTATCAGACCTAGGTGTTTAAGGTCTGGGTTCTTGAAGTTTTGTTATATATAGTAAGAGAAAAAAGGTCTAATTTCCAAGCACAAGTATAGTGAGAAAATTAGCAGGGTGGAACCATAAGAATTAAAAATATAAACTTTTCATTTAGTTAATCTTGTATAAAATTTATGTTTAATATTATAAAAGACATATAAAAAACTAACTATAATGCCAAAAAGCTATCTACCCGAGTACAGGCATAATGACCCAGCTAAAAAAAGTCTTCTTTGATAGATTTTGGGTAGAAAAAACCACTTGTACTAGTTATCTTTCTGTCTATAACCAACCAAGAATTCTTAGTACCAAATAAGATAAGAAAATCAACCACCTAATAGTGAACCAATATCCTGCCCAATTCCAAGACCAAACACCTAAGACAAGACCCTGAGTTAAATATAAAAACAAGTAAAGAGTACAATATTCTAGCCTTAACAAGCAAGAGCCATGGAGGTCAGCAGATCAAGGTCTTAGCAGTTAAAGCCATGAAGGACTAATCTTAAAGAAGGGAACAGAAAAGAAGGTAGAGGAAGATATTTACTAGCCAAGCTGACAACTATCAGTTCTCTGAAACAAACAACAGATTTTGCAGTAAGGTGCTAGCTACGAAAAAAGGAAAGATAGTAGGGTACTAGCCAATTCAACTATAAAGAGGAGAGTAGCGGAGTAGACCTAAAAGTGAGAATGATAAAAATTAGTAATTGCATGGACATCTAACAAGACAGGCTCTTAGAGAAGCAAGAGATTGAAGAAATCAACTGATGCTGGTTGGCTGTTGTCTCCTACTACAAAGTCAAGTTCTTGCTGTCCAGTAAATGTAACAAATAGGTTGCTAACTATTGATAATATTAGGTAAGACACTGATAGCAGAGAAAGAGGAGACCTATTTTCAACCTTTGAATTGAACCAAGGTTGTACAGTGCCTTGTCAGAAGTATTCGTGATCTGAGACCGGTTTAATTGTGGTTCCACCATGGGACCGGTGGGACTGGTGGGGCAATGGTGGGGTTGTCAACAGCACATGTATGCACTGTGAGCATGATCAATCCTCAACAATCAATCCTCAACGATCAACAGTTAATTATCAATGAACTACTATTTATATTTTAGAGGAACAAAATAATAACTAAAATCAGCTAATACTTTGTATAACTACCCCTTGCTTCCAATACTGTAGCTACTCTATCAGGCATTGATTTCCACAACTTTTCAAAAAACTCCTCAGGAATTGTCTCCCAAACCAAAGGTAACACTTGTACAAGTCTGTTCTTAACAGCTTCTTTTCTTCCTGGGGTATCTCGAATCCTTGGATACTGCTGGTGCAATCACTTTTTAAGCTCAACCCATACAGGCCAAATAGAATTTAAATCAGGGGAGTATGGGGGATAGTCTACCAATTCAATACAATTCCTCTCAAACCAAGCCATAACACTATAAGCCTTATGAACAGGAGTATTGTCTTACTGAAAAAAAATATCTTCAAGTTGCATACTAAAGAAAATCATCTGATGAATAATAGGAAAAAGATGTCTTCTCAAGAGCCTAACATACCTGGTCTTATTGACATTTTAGGTGATAGGAACCAAGGGACCTTTTCTCTTCCGCTAAAAGCACCCCCATACCATCAGTAAAATTTCCTTATTCTTTTTCTTTGGATAAACACCATCTGCTAGCAACTGCTCCCCAGGTTCTCTGAAAACCCACTGCTGCCTAGGATCCTTTAATTTCTCCACACGGCACTCATTACTCCTAATGACTCTGACAAAATCCTCAGCAGTCTAATCCTTATGAGTCTTCGTCCCGTGTAATCTTTTAGCAATATGCACAGGCTTGAGCTTTGATCTTGCTTTGGCTAGCCATTTCTTGATATTCACTTCTCTGAGTATTCTGTCAACTATAAATTTGTTAGAGAATCATATCCAGTCACTTAAATGAGTACAAGAAATTGGATGTTACCAGTAGAGAGTGAAATACCGAGCACATAATGATCGCTGAAATCTGATATGGACATTTTCCGGTTGGATTTGGGTGGCGGATAATTGTGTGATACTGTCGCTGGCTTAGAGTTGGTGTGTGACCAGGGCGAGAGATATTATCCAGTGATTGGCGCATACATGCAAGAGTGAGGAAGCTTTTAATAGTTGTCCATGGCCAGCTGATAATTTGAGTAACATGAGCAATATTCTGAAGGCAGTAGAAAAATCCAAGGATCATACCTTTTTCAACATTGACCATTTCTGTTCTGGATGTCTTTGCAGTTCACTTTTATTTTTTGATGTATATCCAGTTTGGTTAACCATTGAAAATAATTCAGGACTTGGATATGATTATTAAAATAGAGGAAGTAGTATATTATGTTGTAGGGTAGGCATGGTATGTACAGTCGCAATCAATGGTGAGGTAGCATTTGGCAAGGTGGTATTTGGCGAGGTTGCTTTGTAAGGCATGTTTCACGAACACTTCTAATGAGGCACTGTATACTAGGGTGACATCAAAAATCTAGAGGCTAGTGTACAAGAAGTTAATAAGTAATTAAAATCTTGAGAGAAGAGGGGAAGCGAGTCTATATCAAAAGAACTGAAGCCCAGGGTTAGAGAATGGAAGAGAGTAGTGATACAAAGTAAGAAAACTTATAGTATTGAGATTTCAACCACTGGACATATAGCAGAGATGCAGGATAAAAGTAAAATACAAAGATGCATGTTCTTTTAGGATATTATAATATATTAAGGAAAGTCCTCTTCAACCACTAATACAAAAGAAACCCTGATCTATTACACAACCACTATTCTTCTACCAGCTTCCATTATATAAAGTGTCCCACCAATCAGCTATTCACTATAACAGAACTGCCTTGTATAAGGAAATCCCTACATAGTAATCATGTTTCACAACTGTTTAGGTACTTGTGATACTATCTTTAACCCTTCCCATCAATTACGTACTGTACACTTCTCTCAAAGCTCGATCTGATCATCTGATAACCCATCAAATCTGATCTAGAAATATGAATATCAGGTAGTCCCCTTCCAAGTTGCTACAATAAGAAAAGATAAATCCAGAATATATCAAGATTAAAGCTAATTTTTACTTGGTAAACCACTATCTTATTCAATGCCACAACCCTCCAGTAAGATAAATCCAGAATATATCAAAATTAAAGGTAATTCATGCCTGGTAAGCCATTATCTCATTCAATCCCATAGCCTTCCAGTAAGATGAATCCAGAATATATCAAGATTAAAAGTAATTTTTGTCTGGTAAACTACCATCTTATTCAATCCCACAGCTCTCCAGTAAGATGAATCCAGAATATATCAAGATTAATGGTAATCTTTGACTGATAAACTCTTATCTAATTCAACTCAATAGCCCTCCAGTTGCCTATTAAAGTACAGAACTATTCCAGCTTCTTATTCTCTCTTTGTCTCTACCATCTTCCTTCTCTACTTTCTCTCAACCAGTGATCATTAACATAATAGTCATAAACACTCAGATTAACTCTATATCAGTCTTCTATTCCCTTTTTGAATTGTATTATACAAGTTTAATTAGTATTGCTAGAGAAGACCAGGTTTAACAGGTATTTTTATTCTATTTTATAACTATGAGACTAATTTGAACATGACTACGGCCCTGTTCGGCACGTCACTTTTATAGCATAAATTTTGGCATATTAAAGTTTTTATATAGGGGTGTGTTCGGTAACTGACATTATATCACAATATATTTTTATTACCCCTATAAATTTTTATTGTATGTATTTCTTGTAGGGCTAGGTTTGAATCATAAAATATGATACATGTTATGACAAATAAAATGAAGAGTAATATTACATGATTTGTAGCAAAGAGCTAATAGATTATACATCATTTGAATTTGCATCATTCAACTATCAGCCACTTTTTATTATGAAGGAACAACAATCGGAAAACTTTCTGCCTTAGAGTAGCCATGAGCTCACTACCTTCGACTCTGATAAGAGCTGTTCAAACTCTGATTCTGATATGTCCAAAACGAATGAAGTGTGCTCCCATAAGCATATCAATTTGCTTCCAGTTATCACCAACGTCGAGGAGTATGTTGAGACTTGATTTGAAGCAATAAGAGTCCGTACCTCTATGGTAACCGGTAGAGCCTATATAGTGGAACTATTATCAGCAACTACTAATGAGAAGCACTTTCACGAGGTTCTTCGTATGTCAAAGCGGGTATTTCTACATTTGTACAGTTTGTTGAAATAGGGTAGCCACTTGAGAAGCACACAACATATTTTTGTGACTGAACAAGTGGCTATGTTTGTCTGGGCAGTATCCCACAATGCATCTAACTGTCAGGTCCAAGAAAGATTTCAAAAAAGTGGAGATACCGTAAGCAGGTAAGAATATTTGACATCTTACTTATTACTTTAGCATTATACCATATTAGATAGTGATTGGATAGCTAATGTGTCCTTAATTAGATATTTCAACAGTGTCCTTGATGGCCTAGTAGAATTAGCCAATGAGTTTATTATGCTTCTACCCAATGAATGCACGTATGAGGTTCAGCACAATCCTAAGTTCTATCCATACTTTTAGAATGCGCTTGGAGCAATGGATGGCACCCATATCACAGCTCAGGTCCCGAATAGCATGCTCCCATGCTTTCATAATTGTAAGGGACAGGTAGCGCAAAATGTTTTCGCCGCATGTACATTTAGCATGTACTTTTACTTTGTTTTATCAGCTTGGGAGGGCTCCGCACATGATGGAAGGGTTTTTAGAGATGCTCTAGCAAAGGGATTTGTGATTCCAGACGGAAAATACTATCTGGGAGATGCTGGGTATGCTTTGAGCTATCATTGCCTCACCCCCTATCGTGGGGTTAGATATCACTTGCGTGAGCATTATCAGTCATGTATAAGGTAAGTTGGAATCATAAGGGATTACAAGCGTACTACTTAATGAAATATAAGTTCTAACTATATTTCAAATAATAATAGGCCAGCAAATAAAGAAGAGCTTTTTAATCTCCGACATTCTCAATTACGAAATGTAATAGAAAGATTCTTTAGAATCTTTAAGCGTCGGTTTTCTATCCTGTGAGGCCAACTTGAGTTCCCAATAGTTACTCAAGTAAAACTTGTAGTAGCACTTGCTTGTCTTCATAAGCTTATTCGTAAGGAATCTCCTGAACCAGAGCGTTTTATGGATCAATTAAATCCACAAGGTTTGCATGCTAAATATTCCATTCCTTCTGTAAAATATAAATATTCCTTCTGTAATACAAAGCTAACTATTAGACTATGAAGACCATATTCAAGATGAACTGGAGGGGTCGAGTGATAGACTATATGAGGGAGAGAGTGACCATGGGGATACTGATGACGAAAGTCAGGAGGAAGTAGCTGCAGAACTGGAACAGGCTTCCCCAGCTATGGGGCAAATCAGGGAGCAGATAGCCAATAAAATGTGGCAGGACTACCAGTTATATCTGGAAACACATGAGTTTCACTAAAGGGTCAATGTATGTAAAAAAAAAGTTCCTATTTCTAATCTAGCTATAGGAAGAAAAAAAAAATCCAACTTTAAAACTGGTAAAGCATGTATCTCTACAAGTTATTCTATCAGTTTCCAATTTGATGCTTGATCCATGCATCTCTAACTACTCCAGGTGATAATCCAATAAACAGAGAGGCCTTGGCCCTGTCCTCAAAGAGAGAAACTGCCTTGACCATCTCATCTACAGACAGCTTATTGGAATAGCAGTCCTCGAGGACTTTGATTGCTCTTTCATACTTTGAAGGCATTCCATACTCCCACTGATATAGCATTTCATCTGTTGTGTGACTAAGTGCTTTACTGAGTGATGTTCGAGAAACCTTGGTAGGTCTAGGTCACTTTCTAGTTGGCGGAGTGATATGCCAAGAAGTATCAAGTGCAGGATCGATGGAGTCAGATAATGATCTCTAACGGCGAAGAGGATTTTGTTGTGAACTCGTAAGTGGAGAGCTATGCTCAATCAGATTCTCCCAATTTCCCAGCCCACTCTGGGAATCAATGTCAAGAACCCTTGACATATTCTCCACGGAATGTCATTGGGAAATTCCAGTGCTTCTCCTGTGCTCCTCCTGACTACCTTCAGCTTGTTCACACTGAGATTGAATAGTAGCAGTACGAGCAAACATGCCCGTGGCTCAGACTCCAAGGAACAAGCTAGCTAGCAGGTTATATAAAGGAAAGCCTTTATGTCTGTACTTTGTAGCCTCTTTATGACACTTTTAAATAATTCCGTATAATTAGTTTATAAGACTAGTATGCAAATATAAAGAGAAAAACTTACATCAAGATAAACTCTCCATAACGGACTTGACCTAGTTATGGGATACCTCCTAGTTATGGGACACTTTCAAAACTTGTATATAATATAAAGAATCATGAACCACAACAGCAGTAGATGATCAATTTGGCAGCAAACTGGAAAGAAAGAATATCAGCATAGTTTAGGGTATATAATATAAAATTTAAAATATATTACATAAAACCAGAATTGTTATTGAGAAAAGTATAGAGTAAGTAAGATTTTATTATTGTACCAATCAGGAATTTTTCAAAAATACACAAAAAATGATAAAATTATTCTGTGAGTTGGATTAATTAGACTAGATTCCTCTTTAAAGCTAGCAGGT
>LN890976.1:547164-566686 GCA_900010015.1 Tuber aestivum
ACCTGCTAGCTTTAAAGAGGAATCTAGTCTAATTAATCCAACTCACAGTATAATTTTATCATTTTTTGTGTATTTTTGAAAAATTCCTGATTGGTACGATAATAAAATCTTACTTACTCTATACTTTTCTCAATAACAATTCTGGTTTTATGTAATATATTTTAAATTTTAAATTATATACTCTAAACTATGCTGATATTCTTTCTTTCCAGTTTGCTGCCAAATTGAACATCTACTGCTGTTGTGGTTCATGATTCTTTATATTAGGTACAAGTTTTGAAAGTGTCCCATAACTAGGAGGTGTCCCATAACTAGGTCAAATACGTTACTTTAGCTGACGGAGTTGGCAAACCTCCAGCATCATCCCATCCAAAACCAGAATTTTGGCAGACCGCATGAACAATATCAAACTCCTTCTTAAGCTATATTGTTATCAACTTATATATTCTCTATAAGAAAATTCAATACTCTAAGTAGAATTGATATTAACTTACTATAACCTCCTTCCTTTTAGCTTGAGCAACTGTGAAATGTTTGGTACTAACTTCCTTATAGGCTGCACTGAGTTCTGCAACAACACTGAGCCAAACAGACTTTTTGAATCTATTTTCTCCACGTTCACCATTCTCAACATGTCTCAGAGGAGCTTCAACCAAGAACCTTTCACTATCTTCAACCCAGACACTGTTTCCCATTTTTGTATCGTCCATTTCTCCTAACATTATCTGTTAGCTGATATAAAGTCAAGTATTATAGAGTACTAATAGTATGGGAATAAATAATTTGCCACAGGAAAAGGGCTGAATTAGCACCATGACAATAGAGAGCTGCAAGTAGCGGACCAAAGAGTTGAATGAATTGAAGTAGAATGAGAGATGTGGTTTGATGTGTAGTTGGATGTGTGGTTTAATAGGTGGTGTTGTTGACTAGAAGATCTAGGAAGCAAACATTCAATTTTTATTATTATTTTTTTTGCATTTGCCCCAATGTTTATTTTATGACAACTGTTTCAGGGTTACCTATTGTTGTAAATCGCTGCCAAACACCTATATATTTTTTCAACACTGAAATTTTTTATTAGCATATATGGAATTTTCAACTTTTATTGCAATATATTTTTATTGGTACATGCCGAACAGGGCCTAACTTAACTACTAGCAGGAATTTAGTTTAATTTGTATCAGTACTCAATTATTTATAAAAGATACTATAGAATCTGTAAGATATTTTTCCCAATAATCCTCTATTCATCTAGGATTATATTACTAATTTATAAAATATTTATAGCAGAATGGTGCATCAGACTTGCAACAGATGTAGGAGAATGAAGGATGAGACAGAATTTGACAGAGATAGGCAGAAGAGACTATGAAAAGAATGCAAGCAATATTTGGTATGTTTACTATTTGATCCTTAAATCAATTTATAACTATATATTATTTTCACAATAGTTATTTCTCAATTCTAAACTATCTTTAACACTAATACTAATATAATTTAACTTGAATTTAGGAAAGAGACAGAAATCGAAGAGCCAATGTAAGACAAGATTCAGTTCTTCAAGCTCCATCTTATCCAGCCAATCAAATATAGGAAACAATTCAATCTCAGTTTTCAGAACTCCAGCAATCCTATCAACAGCAGCAGATATCTCCACTTACCTATATTCAGAATTCCACTTTAACTAGACTTGAGTGTACAAGAATGAATATAGTTTGTCCACATTGTAGTACATTATATTGGATATTAAAACAGATTATTCAATGCAGTAAAAGGTTTCCACAGTTTGAAAGCTGCTGTAAATATGAAGATATTGAACTTTCAAAGTTACAACAACTACCAGAGCCATCAAATTAACTATTAAGTAATGATATACCAGCAGGAAAGAGATTTTGAACTCGTATACATCAATGGAATTTGGTCTTTGCATTTACCTCAATTAACTATAATATGGACCAGAGGAGTAAGACTGCTGGGCAGAGAGTACAAAACTTTCAGATCCATGGTGAACTCTTTCACCTTCAGGGACCCTTACAAGGACCTGGTCCATCAGAAGCTCAATAATTACAGGGTTATCATTATGATCCAGCATTTGCAACAGAATTGCAAGCAGATATATTTCCAGGACTTGATTGAGAAATTATTCAACAGTTCACTACAATGCTGCATGCTTGCTCTCCATAGATTGGTATATATAAGATGGCCGTCAAGAATCTTAGAGAATTTTGGGAAGCTGAGCAAGATGTCGAATATCTTATTATACTAAATCTTAGATTTGAATTGATGGTAAATGGGCAAGCAGATCAGAGCAGAGCAAATATGCCTAGAGTAGATGAGGTGGCTATGAGAATACTAGAAGAATATACCGAAAAGGGTTTTCGAGATATTATCCTTGCAGAAAGAAGATCATCATTAGATCCTGACAGAAGTGTAGAAAGATTTACATTTTAAAGAATTAGACCTAACTATGCTGCATATTTATCTCTGCACTATGTTCTAATATTTCCCTCTAGAGAGCTTGGCTGGTACTGGAGCTTACAACTGAAAAGTCCTGATAGAAACAGACAGAAGCTACGTTTCTAAAAGTGAGCCTTCTACCAATATAGACTTCATATCAGATCACATGAGTCCTCAATACGATTTTGATACCACAAGCTATTTCATCAACTAGTGGTTGATGCTTGGACAATTACTGATCAGAGCAAGTTACTATCGATTCAAAACCGTCAGACTAATCTATGAGCAGATCTATATAACAGATTAGTTGATATTGTTTAAAGAGATAATCTTGCAATAGATCTTTCAACTATTGGTAAGAAGGTAGTATTACCATCAAGCTAGTTAGGTGGAGATAGATTTATCCAGCAAATCTTTCAAGATAGTATGGCTATAGTTAGATACCTTAGATGACCATTATTATTTATTACCTTTATAGCAAATCCTAAATAGGAAGAGATAGAATGAGAATTGTTTGAAGGCCAATGTGTAACAGACAGACCAGATCTAGTTTCTCAGGTCTTTTACATGAAGCAGAAGGCATTATTAGAAGAGACCAAGAAAGAAAATATATTTAGAAAATTTATTGGTAATGTCTAGACATTGAATATCAGAAGAGAGGATTACCTCACATGAATCTATTAGTATTTTTGGAAACCGATCCTACCTTCCTTACTGCAGAGAATATTCATCAGATTATATCTGCTGAACTATCTAATAAGAGTACTCCTCAGGGCAAAGAGTTATCTGATATTATACATACTTGTATGGTTCTGTTAGGAATCCTACCGAGTAGGACCTAGCGACAGGTAACGATACTTCTCTGAAGGATGATAGTTCTCAGGCCTGTGCCTACGCGATCCCGATAGCCCAATCCTTTGACTACTATCGCGTTCGCGCCTATCTTCTTATTCCTTTTCTTAGTCCTCGCGTAGGACTTAATCTCCTCCTATGAGAGGAAAGACAATTCTTGGGTTTCTTAAGATAAATCTTAAAGAGCGTAAAGGTAGATTTTATTGGTAATAACTTAAAGGTAGGAAATAAACAAGAAGAACGTGTGAAGAGCTCATACTCGGGGTCCTAGTGACCCTTTTACATAGTCGCTCTTCACCTGGCGTGACTCACACCTCGCGTCACGCGAACCCTGTGACTCATAACCATGAGTCATATGAAATCCATCAGACGACTCCTATGAGTCGCTGCACAACCTGCCTAAACCAATCAAAACATAATAACCAAGTCAGGTGCGCAACTCGCATCACCTGAGTGAAACCCATGACTCATAAGTATGAGTCATGTGCGAAGATCATAACATCGTGTAACTCACAACTGTGAGTCACGAACAGGTAAACATAATAACCTATGGCGCACTAGTGTGCGTTATGTGAAATCCCAACATACCTATAACTCAGAAATCTGAGCTATATGAAATCTGCCTTGCTTAGTCACAGTTTGTTACAGGTTCATACCACATGTGCTGGTGGTAATGCTAATACTATTTGCATGAAAGAGGGACCTCAGGGTGGAGGATATACATGTACTAAACAGGATCCACGAGCATTTCAGTCTAAGACTATAGTGCAGGAAAATGGTTATCTACTGTATCATTGATACAATTCTGGTAGAAGTTTGAATACTCAAGGTCAAGGTATCTCCCATGGCCTGTCTATTACCATGGATAATCAATATGTGATTCCATATAATCCATATCTGACATGGAGGTATCAGGCTCATATCAATGTTGAGGTGTATGAGTCAGTCCAGGTAATCAAATATATCTACAAGTATATTTATAAAGAAAGTGATCAAGTAACAGTTGGGATATGGTCTGAAAGGGATAAGGTTAAGAGATACTTGAGTGGAAGATATATTGATCCTACAGAGGCAATTTGGAGACTCTGTGAATACATGGTTTATAAAGAGCTACCTACTGTCTTGCATTTGGTAGTTCATTCACCATGAGAGCAACCAGTTTACTTCCCGGAAGGAATCAATATGGAAGACCTACATAATTGAATCATATCATCACGAACAACTTTAACATCATCTTTTACATGTAATGATGTACATGCAGAAGATTGATACTATCTCTACTATGAATTTCCAACCTATTTTGGATATATTCCTAAGCAGCATTGGCAACCACGAGTTCAGAATACTAAATTAATCATTAGGAGAATGTTTTTTGCAAGTGCATTTATGGGTGAAAAATATTACCTCTGTCTTTTCCTAATAGTTAAACGAGGACCTTATAGTTTTGAAGATCTACGTACCGTTGAGGGGATCTTACACAATACCTTTGAAAGTACCAGTTTAGCATTAGGTCTTCTTGATGATGATGGAGATTGGCTTGCTACTTTTGAGGAAGCTTGCCATTTTGCAATGAGATATATACCTAGACAACCATTTACCACTGTCTGATACCAGACAATGATTACAAACCCTTTAGCCATTTGGGAGAAGTATAAGTATATATTCTGTGATGACATTCTAGGTAAATTAGCAACTGGTACAATTCCAGTACCTCTTAATGCTTCTGATTTGATGAATGATATTCATATTGATTATGGCCTATATCTTATTAAGCTGTGTGTTCAAGAGAATAATCAAATACTTGCACAGCATCAGCTACCAGAACCTCAGTTACAATAGGTTTCAGAAAATGAAAACATTTTATATTGACATCTTATGGAAGAAACAAACTACAGTATTCAAAATAAGGAACAACAATATCAGCAGATGGTCAGAAAGCTAAATAATACTTAAAGGCAGGCATTTTAAACAATAATTGATGCAGTTATCAAGAAATCCTGCAGGGGAACATCACCTGCATTTTTCCTTCATGGACCTGCTGGAACTAGTAAAACATTCTTATACAACTGTATTTGTAGCTATCTTCGATCCCAAAAGGTAATAGTCCTTTGTATTACCTCTTTAGGTATTGTAGCACAGCTTTTACGAGGTAGACAAACTGCACATTCCAGATTCAAGATGCTTCTAAACAACAGTCAATATTCTACTTGCAATATTAGTCAAAAGTCACAACAAGCAGAGCTGATTCAATAAACTACATTGATTATTTGGGATAAAGTTCCTATGTAACATAAAGCATACTTTAAGCTGTTAATCAAACTTTAAATAACCTTGTAATTTGTCCAGTGGTCAGATTTTTGTTAGAATACCAATTGTACTGGGTGGTGATTTTATACAAATACTACCAGTTATTCAACGAATATCTCTACAGCCTACAGTTCAAGCCTGTATTCAAAAATCATCAATGTAGTAGGACTTAGAGATTCTTCAACTGACTGAAAATATGCGAGTTATTGAAGGGAACCACAACAAATTATTTCTTGAGTTTCTTTTCAATATTTCACATAGTTCATCATATTATGGGCAACTCAGTTTACCAGATTATATAAGTTGAGGTCATATAACTGATAAGTTGTGTAATATCATATATCCTCCAGCTCTTTTAATTCATTCTGCAACCAATCCAGATTCTTTTCTGAGCAGGTCTATTCTGGCATATCGGAATGAGACAGTTAATGAGTTCAATGAAAAAATTGTTCAGCTCCTCTCTGGACAGCTATTTGACTTTCATGCTATGAACTCAGTGGATTCAAATGAACAGGCAATTGAAGGAAAACCCCTACCTGCTGAATACCTTTAAAGTATTAAGCTTGCTGGACTCCCACCATCTCATCTAAAGATTAAAATTAGTACTCTAATTAGATTACTACATAATATTAGTCCCAAGGATGGTTTATGTAGTGGGACAAGACTATGTATAGTAGCTATAGGTGGGAATTGCCTAAAGGTTGCTATATGGAGTGGTCAGTGGAATGGTGGAGATAGGTTACTACCAAGAATTCGGCTTACATCTAATGAGGGAGATCTTGCCTTTATTCTTATTTATAAACAGTTTCCTATTCGTTTATGTTTGCAATGACTGTTAATAAGTCTCAAGAACACTCTTGTAAGCAAGGTGGAGTTGATTTACGAGGTAGTGCATTTACTTATGGTTAATAATATGTTGCACTATCACGAATTATCTCAGTTCATAGACTTACTGTTTTGACCTCTGAGATAATACTTGCAATTACTTCTAATATTATATTTCCTGAAGTTGTTTCTTAACTGTTCCTCTTTCTTTTTTATCTCTTTAATATGAATCTTATTTCTTTTATCTTTTATGTAATTGATTTATCTTCTGATTTTGTAATTTTGCATGCTGTTTGATTTTTGTTATTAGGTAGTAGTTAGTATACAATTTAAATTTAAATTTAACAAGATGTCACAAATGGTGACTAAGCAAGACTGATTTTACATAGCTTGGAATTCGGAGCTATAGGTATGTTGGGATTTCACAGGACGTGTACTAGTACGCCATGGATTATTATGTTTACCTGTTCGTGACTCATAATTGTGAGTCACATGATGTTATGATTTTCGCACATAACTCAAATTATGAGTCATGGGTTTTACTCAGGTGACGCGAGTTGCACACCTGATGTGGTTATTATGTTTTGATTGATTTTAAGAATATTGCGCAGCAACTCATAGGTGTCAGCTGATGGATTTTGTGTGACTCATAGATATGAGTCACAGGGTTCACATGACGTGAGGTATGAGTCACGCCAGATGAAGAACTACTATATGAGGGATCGCTAGGACCCCGCATATTAGTTCTTTATATGTTCTTCTTATTTATTTCCTACCTTTAAAGTTTTACTAATAAAATCTACCTTTACACTCTTCAAAGATTTCTCTTAAGAAACACAACAACTGACTCTCTTCCCAAGAGAGAAAATTATCTCTTGTCCCATGTCGAATGCTTAAGTCCTAAAGCGAGGACTTAAGAAGATTAGAGGAATAGACGCAATAAGATAGAAGTTAAAAGGACTTGATTATCAGTATTGCGTAGGCAATGGCCTAAGAACTATTACCTTGCTACGAAATAAAAATCGTTACCTATCGCACCCCAGCGCCTGGTAGGATTCTTAACATTAAAACGTGTCTACAACGCGACACCTAATAATTTCACCACAGATTCTTGTAACCGAGACCAAGAAGGAGACATTAACCTACAAGATGACAGTTTAGGTCTAGGGGGATTAGAAGAAGCACTCAGCGAAGCAAGCAGAAACTTAGGCCCTGTTTGGTTGCATAGGGCCCATTTCGTTGTCACATATAAATGACTGTTCGCTGTCCATTCCAAAAAGGGAGAACAGAATGGCTGTTTGGCAATGGTAAAAGGCAGCAACCATTCCATTTCAAAATACCCCTACCCCAACAATCACAAAGTCACCGCATTACATCTATGTATTGGTAATAATAAAATATTTTCAACACGTATCCCTCGATTCTTATCATTATTTTCACCAATTGAATGAGCATTCAGGCCAATAATAACTGCATTCATCCAGTGATTTTTCAATGACAAATCCAAATTGCAATTTCAGCTGCGATCTATGTCAACATCTTTCTTCCAGTACAGGATGTACATACTTCAAGTCGTACTAGTCGCTGATATACAGAGGAAATTCTCAGAGCCCATCCAGGTCATGTGATGGAGCTACTTCATATGCCTATTACTACTTTCTTGGATCTTCGTGACTGGATTGTCCAACATGGTTTACTATTACCTACTCGATATGTAACCGTTGAAGAGCAGCTGGTTATCTTTTTATGGATCATAGGTCGTGGGGCATCAAACAGGGAAGCACAGGAGCAGGTTCAGCACAGTGGAGAAACAATATCACGGTAAGAGAATATTTTATTTGAATATAAGTGAATAATTATATGATTTATCTAATATTTTCATTTATTAAAAACTAGCTATTTTAATCAAGTTTTGAGTGTCCTCCTACAACTCTATGAGGCATTTGTCCATACTCCACCAAGTAATATTCCATCTTGTATACGAGATGATTGGGGAAAGATGTCCTACTTCTATGATGTTTGCAGAGCAATAGATGGCACACATATATTGGCGCATGTACCTAGTTCTCAACATACTGTCTATCATAACAGCAAGGGTACATTATCTCAAAATGTTCTTGCTGGTTGTAGTTTGGATATGTACTTTTTTTATGTCTGTCCAGGATGGGAGGGATCCGCAAATGATGCACATGTATTGGAAAATGCAGAGCTCAATGGCTTTCCAAGGGAGGACAATGTCATCTATCTTGCTGATGCTGGATATGGTTTGCGCAAAGGATTTCTGACACCCTATTGTACTGTACGATATCATCTTCCTGAGCAGTCACATTCTCACCAGCGGCCGAAAATGAAGGAAGAGCTGTTTAACCTCCGCTGTGATGAGCTACGAAATGTTATCAAAAGGGCATTTGGAGTCTTACGTCGGCCCTTTCAGATTCTCATTACCCCACCAGAATATACACTTGAGATTCAAGCACAGCTTGTATTGGTACTGTGTAGCCTGCATAACCTTATACGCCATCGAGCCAATGGTGAAGAAGAAGATTTTGACCAGGAGGTAGACTTATCAGAAGAGAAGAGTGCTCAGAATAGAGAGGAGGTCATGGCTGGAGAGAGTGAGGAGGGTGTACTGATGGGACGAACACCAGATATAAAGGAAATGATAGAGGATAGAGATCAACAGGCTACAAAAATGTGGATAGACTATGTAAACTATAAAAGTAGAGGGAACTAGAGCATTCTACTACTTTACAAGTTAGACCAGAAAGCATGTAATTTGCCTTCTCAACCAGCTTTCCTCATCCTTCCTACCATCCAAACCCAGAAAAACCTCTGCCTTGGTAGAATTCTCCAACAGCTTATACCCTGCAAGTAGATCATCTGTGGACCATCAAGCTCTTGCTTTATAGTTTTCTCGTGGCTTGGCTATAGCTTGATGAATGACAGAAGTAACAGTTGGTAGTTTGACAAGTTCTGAAATCATTCTTTCAACTGCATTAACAAGACGTATGGCTGGGGTCTCTTGGCAAGTTCGAACATCCCCCAAAGCAGTAACAGGACTCTCACTCTCCCGCTGCGTTCTTTTAGATGGGCATTGTCCAGAGGAAGATTCTTCATCATTATCATCAATAACAAACTCTATCGGGGAGGGTGATTCGGGTGATACGCAAAATGGTACACCAAATGTAGGATAGATTGCATGTTGTCCAGTTCCTTGTGTACCCTTGAAGACTTCCCTTATTTCCATCGGATAGGCCATAGGCTTATCATCGAATTCTTGGATTTCAGGCTGTTTTCTTATCTCCATCTCCCAGACTTCATCAGGTGCTGTCATAATCCCAGTTACAGGATCACAATCAAATCCACTCAGATTCATCAGTCAAATCCATATTTTCCATTTTCTTCACAAAGTTTCCACCTTGGCCTGACACTTTTCTCCCCTGAGTATCAGGTCCCCTGTAAAAACAGTCTGCACTGTCCTTGCAATTGCATTCCACACTTCAATCTTGAAGCCATTGTCAGACCTCTTCCCAGTCCTGATTGCCTTAACCAACTCCTGTAACAATACTCAAGTCATTTCAGCCGACGATTCGATAGCTTGTGCATGAGGCTTGTGAGTCCTAGAGGATCCATGGAAAAAAGATGACGGTATATTTGAGTTATCAAGTATAGGTGTTGGATTTTCCACACTTCCTTCAGTTTGTTGACTTAAGAATAGAATCTCAGGGCTTGGTAAGGAGTTACAAGAATAACTGGCGATACTGGTTGGAACAGCTTCAGAGCTGAGATCCCTGCTTGCCATTGGAAGGGCTGACACCTAAGGACAGGGGACAGAAGTGGAGTAACAAAGCCAGAACTGGAAGAAAGAGCTGATGCCTGAGGAGGAGGAGTTGAGTAACAAAGTAAGAACTCGACGGAGGAGCTGGTGATGGAGGGGGGGGAGCAGGAGGAGGAGCTGAGTGATAGAGCTAAAACTAGAAAAATGAGCTAGCACCAGGGGGGGAGGAGAAGGGGATGAGTGACACTAGTGGAGGAGGAGGAGGAGCTGAGCAATAGAGCCGAAACCGGAAGAAAGAGCCAGCACAAGGGTGGAAGGAGGAGGAGTCGAGTGATACTAGTAGAGTAAGAGGAGAAGGAGGAGCTGAGGGATACAAGGGGAGGAGGAGGAGGAGGAGTTAAGTAATAGTGGTGGGGGAGGAGGAGGAGCTGAGTGAGACTAGGGGAGGAGCGGGAAGAGCTGAGTGATACTGATGGAGGAAGGAGGAGGAGCTGAGCGATACCAGAGGAGGAGGAGGAGGAGATAAGTGATACTGGTGGGGGAGGAGGAGGAGCTGAGTAATACCAGAAGAGGAGAAGGAGCTATGTGATACCGGTGGAGGAGGAGGAGGAGCTGAGCAATAGAGTGGAAACTGGAAGAAAGGATCAGCACAAGGAGGGAAGGAGGAGGAGCTGAACAATACCAGGGGAGGAGGAGGAGTCTAGTGACAGAGCCAGAACTCAAATGAAGAGCTGGTACCTGATTGAGAGAGGAAGGGCAGAGTCCTAGGGACAAAACAGGAACTAGAAGGAAGAGCTGGTGGGTGGGGAGGAGAAGGAGCAGGAGGATGAGATGAAAGTTTTGTCACATAGTTTTGTTACATAACTGATCACATGCTTGCGTTTAGTGAACGGTCTCCACTGGGCAACCATTTCTATGCGCTCAACCATTTCATACTGGAACGGTCATAAATGGGCTCAGTGCAACCAAACAGGGCCTTAGCAAGATCAACAAGTCCAGTCACTCGCAAACGAGCCACTCCTTCAAATGAAGAAGAACCACCAGATACCCCAAAACCAGAAAGAATGTCAGGACCAGTACCACCCACAGGCCCACCTCCGGCGGGGCCAGCAATTCCAGGGATGATTCCACAAAACGAAGTAGAGCAGATGATATGGGAAGCCACGAGAGGAACAGGATAACAACCTAACATTAAGACCCCACCACGATATAATGGGGAAAGAAGCAAGCCACGAGGATTTCTGGTACAACTCTTGACCTACTTCGATGCAGTAAGATGGATACAAGGAAATGACCAGGACAAAATATGACATACTTTCACCCTACTTAAAGGAATAGCTCTGAAATCGGTAACCCTTATTGTGGTCAGCAATACTGTACCATGGATGGACTGGATCAGTTTCAGGGCAGTATTTGAAGCCCAATTCACGGACATGGAATTAAGCCGATCAGCGAAGAACAAATTGGAAAAAATTCGTCAAGGATCAAAAAATGTCACTGACTACTGGTATGAGTGCAGACTACTCCAGTATGATGTGGAGTGTAACAAGACCTCAGCCATGAGGTAGTTTATGAAAGGCTTAAGAAGAACCTATCAAGATGCATGGAGATCCAGCAAGGAAAGATTCACTACAACCGAAGAGTTGGCCTGCTGGGCTATTCGAAAAGAAATCCAGTTTTGACAACTGGACTGGATTCAAAGAAACTAGTTAAACACAACACAGAGCTACAATACGAAAAAACAAAGTGCACCTAGAAACCAGAAGGGAACTTGCAGAACCACCACACAAGGAGGAGATGCTATGGACCTGGATGCCACTCGAAGGAGACCCTCGCTGAACCTATTCAAAGAAGAATACATCTGGCGACGAAACAACAAACTATGTCTGAAGTGTGGCATAGCAGGACATATGATCAAAGATTGCAGACGCCAAGCTAGTACAAACTCAAGGCAAGGAAGAAACCCTCAAACCAATATGAGGTTTCCATCATGCAGCAATCTGAGAGAGATAGAGATCGAAGACAAATACGACAAACCAGTAAAAGACACAGGTCCCCAGCATTAGATGGTCTGCGGGACGCACAAAAAGACAAACCCATCTCACTAGCCAAATATTACATAATTTTACGAGCACACACAAACAACGAAGAGGATGGTTATATTAAGAGCGAAACAAAGATATATAGTGACAATAAATAAGCTCCAATAATACATGTGATGCTCAACTCGGAATTTTTTTTTAATTTTTTTTATTTAACTGATATATTCTTTGTTAAGGTGCAAGAACCTGCATGGAGCACTAGCTACGGCAAAAACAAAACCGTAATAACAAAAACAACAAACAGGAACGAAATACTCCTTCGCCAGGAATCCCTGCCTGTGAGTAATACAATTCACTGCGCCTGCCAGGGTGACTTGTCACAAAAGGAAAGACAAGCCTCCTGTCGCACAGAAAAAGCATAAAGCACGGAATGTCAAAATTCAGGAAAGAAAACAAAAAGAAGAACCACTACTTCAATGTGAGAATAGGTTGGTGCCAGGCGATGCCCAACCCCCGCCCATAGTGGGGGGAAAATTGGTTCTGGTATCGGAGATGTATTGCGCCAGGCCCCATAAGAGGTCCTTATCAGCCTATAGGGGAGGCTCACTGGCCAAAGAATCAACTCCTAGGATATGGAGCAGTCTCGAGGAGGCCGTAGAGGGACAGGAGAGGATAGCATGTTGCATAGTTTCTGGCTCAAGGCCGCAGGTAGGGCAAGTGGTAGGGTTGTCTGGCTTGTTCCAGGGGGTATGTACGGCTAGATAGCTCTTTCCAGCTCTCATTTGATGTATTCTTCCAGCCAGAAAGCGGTCCAGTCCCATGAAGGGGTGTGGGGCCTCCGGTGGAGGATAGGAATAGTAAGGAGGAGGGGGGCCTGCAGCGCCCAGTCCTGAGAAAGGAGGGACCAAGTAGTAGCTTTCAGGAGGGAGTGCTTCTGAGAGGAGGAGTGGTGTTGACCGTCTCAGGGACCAGGTGCCAGTTCAGGCCCGGAAGAGTTTCCCTGGCGGCGATTCGAGCGAGGGAGTAAGCTATGCCATCAATAGGGAGGCGGGATTGTACGGTGGGAGCAGGCATGAGGGTCTTGCTGAGTAGGGGGTAGGTGTTCCCTTTCAGCCCGACGGAGAGGGCCCGGTTGGAGTCTGGGGCCCTTGTTGCTGACGCAGAGGGAAAGGACAAGGGGAGTCTGGCCACGGCCGGGTTTATCTCAGGTGGTGAGCAGGCCATCCTCAAGGCCGCCATTCAGCGCTTATAGGGAAGAAGGACTATGGGGGCAGGATGCAGGCCACGCAAGGGAGGATCGAAGTAGGAGTAGAGTGGAAATAGTTCGTCACCCATCGGAGGACCCACGTCCGGAAGACCTCCATCTTGTGGATTGCAGAAGGGTTGGGTACCAGGAGATCGGCCCCGTAGGAGTACATGAGGAGGATGAGTCCGACAGCGAGCCTCCTGTTGAGATAAGGAGGCAAGCCTTTGCCAGGGGGAGAGAGTTGTCTTACGATAGTAAAAGCCCCCTCGACAAGGACCAAACATTTAGCGAAGTGAGGAGAGGTCTCCAGGCTAGGAGTGAACCAATAGCTGAGCCAGCGAGCTAGCCCAGTGGGGTGGAAGAGGGTACCATCCAGGGTGACTGGGGTGTAGCAACGAGCCCCGTGGTCCCTTGAGGTCATCCCATGGGACAGTTTGGTCTTGGACACAGAGAAGGACATGCTTATAGCACCAGCCCTTCATTTCAAGGCAAAAAAATAGTACTGCAAGCGCTGCACATTGCGCCTGTAAGAGGGAGAGGCCACTGTAATAGTAAAATCATCAACATAGGAAAACATAATGCCCTTAGGAATATCCAAATGAAGTAGAGACACATAGATGACAAACAGGAGAGGAGAAACAGGTGACCCTTGCGATGCGCCCACCTGCACTGGAGAGAACACATTAGGAGATCCTTGAAAGAGAAAATGACACTGTATGTTACTAAGAAAAGAATCAACCCAGGCGCAGATGTATGGTGGCACCCCCCTGGATTTCATGAAAGCAGTAAGTAGTGTTGAGTTGATGTTGTCAAACCCTCCATTAATGTCGAGGAAGAGGGACGAGGCTTTGAGACCGGGCCTCTGGAGGCAGTGGATCTCATAGGGGAGGGTGGCGCAGGCGTCATAGGTGCTGTGACAGGGGAGCGAGCCGCACTGATTTGGGTTGATCAGACTACAAGAGCGGGTAACTAGGACCAAGCGAGAGCCAACAATCCTCGCTAGGATTTTTGAAACTGTTTGGAGGAGGACGATGATGCAAAAGGAGGTGGGGGAGGAATAGTCTGGTCTTCCCGGCATAGAGAGGACAACTCCATTGGCTTTTTTGAGGGAGGGAGGGTGGAAGCCGAAATAGAGCAAGGGTGAGAGAAGATTAATGAGGAGGGAGTGATTAGCTGCATGGACCTTCTTCCAGACCCCATAGGGGATCTGGTCCGGGCCTGGGGCTGACGAGTTTGAAGACATAGACAGGGCACTTTGCACCTCCTGGGAGGAGAGAGGGGGGGAGTGGCGGAAAGGCCTAAGGATAGATGGGGTAGGAGTAGGAGTCTTGTAGGGGATGAAGTGACTCAGGAGAGTGGAATTGATCTGTTCGTGGGAGGAGAGGCCAGGAAAGGAGGGGAAGCGCTCGGGGGCCCTTCTAGTCGCAAGCCTGTTGGCTATCCAGAGGGTGCGGGAGTCAACCTTGGCAAGGAAGCTCTTCCGGTACTGGGTCTTTGCCTTCTTGATGGCCTTAAAGTAGAGGGAGCAGGTCGCGCGGGCCTCAATATTGAGTGTGAGTGAGGGGGAGGAGCGGGACCTCCTCCCAGCAGCATTAAAAGTACCATGCAGCTTGGTCAAGAGGGGGGACCACCAAGGCTTAGACCTAAGTGAAGGGTGTTTCACCGGGGCCTGGGCCAGGAGTAGGGCTGGAACGGCACTAAGGTGGCGATTGAACCAAGAGCTGAGGGCGGAAGCTTTAGGAGGGGAGGGCGGCGGTGGAACGTCGACTCTTTGCAGGGTCTCAAGTACTGGTGCCCAGTCCACCTTGTCCCTGTCCGGACTCCGAGGGGCCTTGTGCATCAAGGAAGAGACAAGTTTAATAAGGATGGGGACGTGGTCTGAGCCGGTAGAGGGGAGATCAGCCGACCAGGAATCCTGGAAAGGTGCTACCTGCTTATTAGCAAAGGCCAGGTCAAGTACACCTGGCCTGGTGGCTACATCGAAGGGGAACCTGGCGTGGATGCCAGGGGTCTTGAGTAAGCTGTAGCCAGCCACGGAGGCAGCCACGAAGTACGGGGAGGACACCAACAGATCCCGGTCAGAAATCTGGCGCAGAGGGTCAGAAAGGGGGTGGTGCAGGTTGAAATTACCAAGGGTAAGGGAGGGAAAATTATGAAGGGGAAAGGCATCCCCCGGCGACATTGTCCGACGGTGTGAGAACACAAAATTAATGGAATACAAATTGTAAATCCCAAAGACATGGAGAGACAATGAGAACAAGCCCTTAGGCGAGTGGATATCCAGTGCCAGCAGGTCGGGCCGATCAAAAAAACAGGAAAGAACAGAGTAGGCTCCCAGGAGCTCCTGGTAAACGAATAAGGTTACCTTAGCCTTGCGGCCTGAGACGAGAGGGGCGGAGAAGCAGTTATACATCGAGAAGGATAGTAGTTTCCGCCGCCAGACCGGGGGGTCTTGGAGGGCCACTACCTGGGGGGGAGATGGGAGCGCAGCGAGGCTGTTAAACAAGGAAAGAAAAACATTCCAGGTCCCTAAGCAGTTATGTTGAACAATTGAAAGAAATGGCATCAAAGCATGAGATGGCGGCAATTGGTCCACCAAATTAGGATCTACGGGTTCTACTATCACTTATGAAAGGAAGTTGGAGGGAACAGAGACGGGCGACTGAATTCCCCTATGCAGGCGCAGAAGGCAGCAGACTGGGAGACAGGTGCTGCAGCACGGGGTACTGGGGCAACAACAGGTCAGGGGGTGGCCGAGGAATTGGTTTCTGGGAGGGCGGGAGTGGGCGCGTAGGCATTGCCCAGCAGGGCAACGTCTTGGTCCATAGTGTCATCCTCCCCCTCATCTTCTGCCTCAGACCCTGAGGACTACTGCGTCGGTGGAGAAAGACAGGAAGGGCAAGGACCTGTCAGTAGCGGGGTGGCCACCAGAGCAGTTTGCACACTTGAGAGGAGATGCTGGACAGCAGCCGATGACAGGTTTGAGGAAGCCCAGCTTGAGGCATGTAGGGTTAGGGCAACAGTGGTTGGCTCTCGTATGGTTCCATGCACAGATTGGGCAGACAGGAATGGTGGCTGTGCAAGCCAGGGCTGGGTGGCTAACCTTCCAGCAATGCCTACAGTGCATGAATTTGTTCTTGGAGACCGCATTCTGGACATTGTGGAGCTTGGAGTTGTGATGGATCTTGGACACAATAGGGGCCACATCGGAGGGGGCGAAGATGATGACCACTGAGGTAGTAGCCTTGCGGCGGAGGGGGTCTGGTTGGCGGTAGAGGCCACCAAAGATGTCGACATCCTTGGCCTTCTCAACGGATTCAACGAGTACAGGGAAGAGGTCGGTTTGGTCCTGCGGCAGGATGGCAACTGGAAGGCCATGGACGACCAGCTGGACCTCGTTGGGCACAGGACGGAAGGGGTGGTGGGGGTTATCCCCAACAGCGAAGGACTGGTTGATTTTATTGGCAAGCACCTCATAGTAGGGGGAGTAGCTGGTGGTAGGCGTGAGGGGATCAGTAGTTAGGAGGGTAATCACACTACATGCATTGACAGTGGCTGAGAGGGAAACGGGGAAGGGACTGTTCCCCTCCCGAAGAACTGAGGCTACAATGTCAGGGGCAGTGGCCGCCAGGCGTGTTGCATTGGGGTAGGGGACCAGAGCGGTTTGGGGCGCAAAGACATGATGTTCGGCTGCAGGAAGGGGGGCGGCCTCCCAGACTCGGGAGTGGGTACCACCCGACGCTGCGACTTGGGCTGTAGTGGTCACCTTCTTCTTGCCCTTGGCCTTGGTCTATTGTACTTGGCCCCTGGGGGGGGCTGCAGCGCTGGCGTAGGAGGAGGAGGGGGGAACTAATATGAGGAAGGAGGGGGTGGGGCCTGGACGGAAGGTAGACTCTTCCAGGAATTCACCCTGCGCGAACTAGAATGCTGCAAAGGAATGGGGATGTCTGGCTACGAAGGGGCGTGGGTTACCATACCACACTCCATCAACCTGCACGGGGGAGTCCATGTCTTCAACTGGGATATCTAGGATATAGCCAGGAGGGGGGCCGTACTTTGCTCCAGGGGGACCAGGAGGGTCGAGGGGGGCGGCAGAGGGCGCTTTGTCTGTTTTGGGGGGGGGACAAGGAGGGGGGGCCAACAGGGTAGCTGGGGGGCGGGCTGCTGATGCCGTGACCCTCAGCGAGAGGTCGTGGACCGAGGCTTCTAATGCAGGGACAGAGGGAGGGTCCTTGGGGGCAGCCGTAGAGGACTGCTCAAGGGCCTCTAGCCTTTGGATCATGCTGCCTATCCTGGAGAGGGTTGTGCAGAGTAGTGGAAGGAGAATGCCTTCGTCAGCAGACAGATCTTGAAGATGAGAATCGGTTGGGGGGGGAATCAGAGGGGCTGCCCGTCCTATGTGATGGAGAGTGCGGGCTAGCTCTTTTACCAGAGAAACATGAGTGGGAAGAGAGGGGGTCGGTGCCCTAGACTCATAGGGCAAAGCATGGCTGGAGGCTCAGGAGCCAGACCTTACAGGTCCCGGACCAGACCCCTCCATGATGAAGGGGGCTGGGCGGGGTAGATAGGGGGCTGTGAACTTAGAGACAGAAGCCTAAGCGAGGGAAGGAATAAGGTGTGTGGGGATGGTTGCCACACAAAACCCAGGAGTTTTACGCAGCGGAATGCACTAATGTTTTTAAGCGAGAGGAAAGTAGAGGGCACAGAGCCTGGATGCTCAACTCAGAAGCACCAGAAGACTTTATAGACGAAGAACTCTGCCGGAAATACCAACTCAAGACCAAGAGGACAAAACGAGAAAGACAGATTTACCTGGCGGACAGAAAGCCCCGCGCCATGGGACCTATCACTCATACCACCCAAGTACCTATGGAAATAGGAGGCCATAGGGAAGTGACTACCTTTCAAGTGGCAAATCTACAACACTATGAAATTATCCTCGGGATGCCATGGTTGAAATAACAGAATCCCACAGACAACTGGGAAGAAGGAAAAGTTGCCTTTGACAGCGAACGATGTATGACATGGTGTCTCGACAGTTCACCAGTGGTATACACAACTCCAGAAGAAGAAGCGATCGCAGAAAACTTGGATGCGAAGTTCAGCCAAGTACAACCAAGAAAGGCTCAGAAGACCAAGGTTCAAAGATTAAGCCACGAGGCAAAGATACCCACAAGAGGATCCAAGAAGGTAGCAGGATACAACCTGTACGCTAATGAAGAAGTCAAGATACCAGCCAATGGGCAGGTAATTGTCCCGACTAGAATAGCTATAGAGTTACCTCACGGCCCCTATTTGTGTATAGCTCCACACAGTGGTCTCGCAGTGAATCACAGACTTACTACCAACACTGGAGTAATAGATGCCAACTATACAGGCGAATTGAAGGTTGTCATGGTCAACCAGATTGACAAAGACTATAAGGTGGAATGAGGCAAGAAAATCGCACAACTCATAATCGAAAAGATCAATGAACAAGAACTCCAGGAAACAGGAAGCCTGGCCAAGACTACTAGAGGGACCAAAGGGTTTGGCAGTACAGACCAAGAGAAAGCAACTAAAGATGATCGACAAAGGATTGAAATCAACAGGATATCAGCATGAGCTTTCGGAAAATTCTACTGCAAGGGAGAAACAGCAGGAATCCTCAATTGGGATCTGCAAGAAACAGGAACAAGCCTAGCCAAGATTAATATCCGCACAGAACTCGCGATAAGAAGTCAACCCCAAATGAAAGACGAACAATTGGACAAGTTGGTACCACGAGAATACCACCACCATTTAGACTTATTCCAAGAAAAACAATCCACCAAACTACGGCCCCATTGACTAGGGGTAGATTTGGAAATCAACTTCGAAGAATGTAGTAAGGGGTTACGACAGAAAAGAATATACCCCTTAGGAGAAACTGAACTCGAAGAGCTGAGGAAATATATACAACAAAATGTGGAAAGAGGATGGATTCAACCCTCCTATGTCAACGGCGGATCACCTATTCTATTGTAACGACCCTAC
>LN890976.1:567668-589340 GCA_900010015.1 Tuber aestivum
ACCTAATGGGGGAGTTTTTGGTATAAGTCTGACTACTTAAGGATTATACGAGAACTCTCCTACCCCGACGGAATCAACATCCTCTCGAGAGACTTTAATTGAGATAAGCCTGAGCTTAACGATATTAAGTTTTACCGTTTACTTTTATTCTTTATACTTTTGCAAGAGCTGTGTTGAGAGATTTGAAGTTTGGTGCGGTCGCATCCTTGGGAGCCATCTACCTGAGGGAGCCCCCGTTACATCTATTTATCAATAATAAGGATGAGAAACTGAGGTTATGCATTGATTACTAAGCAGTCAATAAAATAACCAAAAAGGATCGGTACCCCCTACCTCTAATAGGAGAAGCATTGGATCAACTAGCGTCAGCCAAATACTTCACAAAACTAGACATTCGGGATCCCTACTACAATATCAGAATCAGGAAAGGAGACGAATGGAATACTACATTCGCCACGAAATACAGAACATACCAATACCTGGTTATGCCTTTCGGGCCAACCAATACACTAGCCTCATTCCAAAGATGGATGAACAGAGTGCTCCACGAGTACCTGGATATATGCTGCATCGTCTATTTAAATGATGTACTTATATATTCCAAAAATAAGGAACAACACCAAAAGGATGTTAGTAACATAATGGCTGATATCAAGGAATCCGAAATGCGATGCAAACCCAGCAAATGCGAATTCCATAAGAAGGAAACTGAATACCAAGGATTTATGATCAATGGAGAAGAAGTACGAATGGATCCTGTCAAAACCAAACTAATATGGGAATGGAAATACTGCAAAAATGAAATCGACATCCAATGTTTTATGGGGTTCTGCAATTTCTATCAGAGGTTTATAGAGGGCTTGAGTTGAATGGCTAAGCCCTTACATAACCTGACCAAAAAGGATGTCAAATGGGATTGGGGAGCCAGAGAAAAAGATGCTTTTGACGAACTTCGAATCAACATTACTCAAGGACCAATCTTGGTACAGTTCGACCCAAAGAAAGAAATGGTGATTGAGAGGAATGCATCAAAATCCATATGCTCAGGCATTATCACAAAAATGCGAAGATAGGAAATGAAGACCAGTGGCTTTCAGATCCAAAACAAGGACCCCAGCAGAATGCAACTATGACGTCTATGATAAAGAACTATTAGCAATAGTTCAAGTCCTGAAGGAATAGAGAAGATATGCATAAAACAATCAAGCTCTGGTCAAGATACTCATGGACCTCAAAAACTTAGTACCTTTCATGACTACGAAGGAGCTAAATGGACAACAAATCCGATAGATGGAAAAACTAAGTGATTACAACTTCAAAATCGAATACCGACCTGGGAAAGAAGGAGGAAAACTGGATGCCTTAATTAGACGATCAACAGACTGACCAAGAGACCCCGAAGATGAAACAATCAAACAGAAACAGTAAATACTATTGCCAAAAGAACAATATTTCCAACCAGAAGAAGAAGATAGTGGACACGAATCACTGAACCAGATTAACACCCCAATGACATTGGAAGAAGATATTCGGAAAGAAAGTTCACAGGATAAGAACATCAAGGAGATCAGAGACAAATTGGCACAAGGAATAAAGGAAACCAAAGGCGTGGCCTTAGGATTGTGCCAACGGAAAGACAATTACTTATGGTACAATGGAAAGGTCTGGATATCGGAAAAAGAAGAATTACGTACTAATATTATACAACATCATCACGACCAGCCATATGTAGGACATGGAGGAACCGCCAAAACTACCAAATTTATCAACCGAAGATATTATTGGCCTAGGATAAGGGAAGACATTGAACGATACGTCAAGAACTGCGATACGTACTAAAGAACCAAAGGGGTACGACACGCACCCTACGGATTACTCAAAACAAACGAGGCACCCAAAAAACCATGGAAGTCTATCTCATTAGACTTCATCATAGACTTACCCAAGTCAAATGACCAAAACGCCATACTGGTGGTGGTGGATTGTCAGACCGAAATGAGTTACTTTATACCATACAGGACGGATATTACGGCACGGCAATTTGCAATCTTATCCCTCAGCGCAATATATCACCTGCACGGATTACTCAAAGACATTATCAGTGATAGGAGATCGCTATTTATATCGGAAGTATAAAAGGAAACAATGGAAAAATTGGGAATCAAAAGTCGAATGAGCACAGCATTCCACCCACAAACGGACGGACAAACAGAAAGGATAAACAGCAGACTGGAACAATATCTCCGCACATATATCAACTATTAACAAGATGATTGGTGCGAATGGCTATCCATAGCCAAGTTCCCATACAACAATGGAAACCAAGAAACAATTCAGACAACACCTTTTTTCGCAAATTACGGAATACACTCAGAACATGAGACCATAGGTCATATGCTCAACGGAAAGATAACAGACAAGAATGATATGAGTCAACTACAGGACACATTACGAACCGAAATGGTTACAGCACAACTATGATGCAAAGAAGAATACGATCGTTACCGAAAACCCAATCCAAACCGGGAATCAGGAGATATGGTTTGGTTGGTACCACACAACATCAAAACGACGTGACCAATGAAAAAATTGGATTACAAGACAATAGCACCATCCAAAATCTTGGCAAGGATAGGAAGTCGAGCTTATAAACTCAACCTGCTACCTATAATGAAAATACACAACATGTTCCACATCAGCCTCCTTGAACCATATCAAGATAATCCTTTACCTTTACAAGAAAAACTACCACCACCACCTATTGAAATAGACAGCGAGTCGGAACACGAACTCGAAGAAATAATCAATTCTTGATTATACTACGGATGCTTACAATACAGAGCCAAGTGGACAGGACACTCACCAGAACACGATAAGACCTGGTTTCCAGCAGAAAACTTCGGTAATGCACAAAATGCAGTCCACCAATTCCACCAAAGATACCCAAGCAAACCAACAACCCAGCATCGAGGACATACCTGAATCAGGGTGTGTAATACCCATGCTATACACACCAGACTCTTACTGTTAGAAATACCAACAACTGCCAATACCCTCAGTCCTACGAAACACTCCAGAAGGCGATATGTTCAGACACATTACATCAACAAGCCCAGGGTATCAAGTTCCAACACCAGTCAAGGAAGAACCCACAGATGAAGACTGGGTAAATCTTGTAGATTTACCCCTATCGAGAACCCCACCATCTGAAAGAGAACAGGCAAACCTGTCATGGACAGGATACTACAACGACGAGTGCCAAGTGCACAAATGCGAGAAAGAAGGCATGGGATATTGGCCTCAGGAAGCAAACTGATAGCCATCTAAGACTTTGCCCCTGGGATCACCCGCGAGATCCCTGACCTGAGAGCCAGTGGCTCTGGTACATTATATCAAACCAACTCCAAGGAAGGAGTTGTGGATGAGGGGGGCCCAAAAATCCAAATGGCCTAAGACAAAGAAAGCCAAGAAGGTATCTTGGCAGGAAGAGATAGAAGAAGCTATGCCAAGGTTGCCTCAGGTAGAGGATCAGCAAGTGGTGATAGCAGAGATAGAAAAAGACCTTCAGCTAACACAAGTGTTGCTAGAGGCAAAGAAGAGAGGAACCAAGTTGAGGGTAAGCCAACTCGAGAGAGAGCTGGCAAAGAGAAAGGAGCAAGGAACGCGTTTGAAAGGAAGTTGGAGAGCCAGGCAGAAGAGGCACCAAAACATTCAGATAGGACTGCACGAGAGGTCAGCAGGATTAATCGCAGCTACTACCATGGGGAAAATAGCTGGAGGAACCATGACACAGGATGGAGGAACGAATGAAGCCTGAAGGGACTTGGGCTGAGGGAGAGGGGAGCTAATGTCACAAACCGTGACTAAGCAAGGCTGATTTTACATAGCTTCGAATTCCGAGCTATAGGTATGTTGGGATTTTACATGACACATACTCGTGCGCCCTACGTTATTATGTTTACCTGTTCATGACTCATAATTGTAAGTCACACGATGTTATGATTTTTGCACATGACTCAAATTATGAGTCATGGGTTTTACTCAGGTGATGCAAGTTGCACACCTGATGTGATTATTATGTTTTGATTGGTTTTAGGAATATTGCGCAGCAACTCGTAGGAGTCAGCTGACGGATTTCATGTGATTCATAGGTATGAGTTACAGGGTTCGTGTGACGCCAGGTATGAGTTACGCCAGGTGAAGAACTACTATATGAGGGATTGCTAGGACCCCGAGTATTAGTTCTTCACATGTTCTTCTTGTTTATTTCCTACCTTTAAAGTTTTATCAATAAAACCTACCATTACACTCTTTAAAGATTCATCTTAAAAAACCCAAGAACTGTCTCTCTTCCCAAGAGAGAAAACTATCTCTTGTCCCATGTCAAATGATTAAGTCCTAAAGCGGGAACTTAAGAAGATTGGAGGAATAGGCACGATAAGATAGAAGTCAACAAGACTTGATTATCAGCATCACATAGACAACGGCCTAAGAACTATTACCTTGCTACAAATTAAGAATTGTTACCTGTTGCACCCCAGCGCCCAGTAGGATTCTTAATACAAGAAAGCAATTTGGAAATATATTCTCAAGGTACTACCCTCAAGGTCTCG
The DNA here is from genome assembly GCA_900010015.1 of Tuber aestivum. Taxonomy (NCBI): domain Eukaryota; kingdom Fungi; phylum Ascomycota; class Pezizomycetes; order Pezizales; family Tuberaceae; genus Tuber; species Tuber aestivum. The sequence goes on from LN890976.1 coordinate 572,282, forward strand.
AGGGGGAGACTGCTAGTATAAAGTACTACAATGTATACCCATCTATAGTTCATATTATATATAACTGGTACCATATTACTTCAGTTATAATATATAAGAAACATCTTTTTCTTTTCTTACTAACCATATTACAAATTAGAATAGAAGCAGAAGGCAGTAGAAGTAGATTAGACTTTAAATCCTTTTGAGAACTATAAAATTATACTGCCCTAAATGTTTTATATATAAAAATATTTTTGTTTATTTAGAGTAGTATAATAGCTTAATAGTTAGTAGTATTTACTATAGCAATTAGAATATCTTGAATATGATTTGTTTATATACTATATATTTCTATTCCAGGACGTTAATTATTTAGAACTTTTTAACAAGATTAAGAACATTGTTGAATATTATTAACAGAAATCTGTTGCTGAAGTATTATTGACAGATATCTGTTGCTGGAGTCTTTAGCTTTAGATAATAAAGCAAAGTTAGTGGTTGCAATCTTCGGTTATTTTTGTCAATGGACAATTCCGGTACATCTGACCAGCCGTAGCGGTTACAATGGCTCCACTGGCCACCGGGGGTCCTTTGTGGGGTCTACCGAGGGTAACTGTAGTCCGATGGTGCTATAAGTTATTATTCACGGACTGCGAGGGCAAGCACCACGGACGAGTAATCGGTGGTTCCCACATATATATACTAGGACACCTATCCACCCTTGCCCTTTCCTCTGTTCCCCTACGCTTGCCTGTTTTTTCGCTTGAATCATTCCCACGATATCTGACCCCACATACCAAAGCATTGCGTCGACACGGAGATTGCCCGGACACTCCACCACGATGACCTCCCGGCCTACGACACTCTCCCAAACCTTTCCATGGATCATAACACCCCTTATAGTCTCCGCCCCCATGCGCGCGGTGTCGGGCTACAAACTCGCAGTCGCAGTTTCTAAAGCTGGGGGCATAGGCTTTTATGGACCGGGCTACGACCTGGACTTCGTCCCGGCTGCTCTCCGAGCGGCCCGCGAAGCCTTCTCTCTCTCGGATCCTGCGGAGGTGCTGCCCATCGGCGTCGGCTTCCTCCTATGGAAAGCCCCGCTGGAGCCGGTGCTCGACGTGTTGAAGACGTACCGCCCGGCCGCGGTCTGGCTATTCGCGCCGAATGACGAAGCGCAAATGCAAGAGTGGGTGTACGCAATCAAGAGCAGCGCACCGGGTATGAGTATCTGGGTGCAGGTCGGCAGCCTCGCGGAGGCAGAGTCGGTCGTTCAGTTGGGTGTGGATGTGCTGGTACTCCAAGGTGGGGACGCAGGCGGCCATGGAATTTCTGGCCGCAGGGGGAGTGTCATGCAGCTGGTACCCGAGGTTGTGGACTTTCTTGGCGGTGGAGCCGGAGGCGGAAGGAAAGCGCCGGCCATTTTGGCCGCCGGCGGAGTTGTGGACGGGCGGGGGGTTGTAGCAGGGTTGGGGTTGGGGGCGGAGGGGGTTGTCCTGGGGACGAGGTTTATTGCATCCACAGAGTCCGAGGCACATGCAGGGCTTCTGGGAGCTGTGGTTGGGGCTAGGGACGGGGGGAGCGGGACTGTCAGGTTTGTTTACCTACTCTGCCCCGGTGAGTGGGGTAAGTGGCTTATGGTGGGGCTATGGTAGGACAAGGCTCTATGACGAGCTCCGTGGGACAGGGGATTGGCCGGAGCAGTACGACGGCAGGGCTATTGTTAATGATACGTTTCGGGATGACGTTAGTGGGTTGTCGAGACTTAGGAATAAGGCGCTCTACGATAAGGCAGTGGAGGCGGAGGAATGGGAGAGGTTGACCACGTTTGCGTATGTTGCTTCACCCTCAATGTTCTCAATCAGTGTTTGGCGGTGGGTGGGGAGTGGAGCGTGAGCGAGTGCTGATAGGTGACTTATAGTGGGACCGGAGTGGGACTGGTAAGGGAGATATCACCGGCTGGGAGTATTGTGGAGGAGATCAGGCGTGAGGCTGTGGCTATTATTGATCGGTTGGGGAAGGTTTATGCTTTGTGTTGATGGTTTAGCTATGTGGGGGGATAGGTCGGGACTGTACCGGTATCGGTATCCAGAGATTTGGGCCGCTGATTCACATAATTTAGTACATATCATGAAAACGAACTTGGCTCAATTGTATGAAAATAATAACTAGGAATGCGTTTGAAAGTCATGAAATGCTGGAAGGAGATGCGCATAGAAGGAGGAGATAGCAACAAACTTAATGTGAAGGAAGAGTTTGGAGTTTGAATACAAAAGTTGACTTAAATATAATAATTATGGAATTAAAGCTAATACTACGACCACAGAATAATAATAATAAATAGGTATCATATTGCTTAGAGTATGTCTAGTTGGTATTGGCTTTCTGAAATACTAAAATGACAAAATAGAGGTTGAACCATTCAAATAAGGTCGTCTCAAGTTCATAAAGTTTAAGGAAATGAATCCAAGTAGCATGTCAGATTGGCAAATAGATAAGGATAACAAAATATTATATAAGAGCTGTAAGTCTCATATCAGTTTAAATACTATTCATGCTATTACATCTTTGTAACAACCATACAATAATGAGTTATAGCAACCTAAGTCTACACTCATACATGTAACTATAAGGTCAAATGGTAGACGAGGTGAGCATGCTGGAGCATACCCTGGAAGATGCTCAACAGTCTAGCTATCTCTCTCTACAAGTAAAAAGTACTTAAGGAATAAATATATCATACTTAAGTACCAGTAGTAGCATGCCTATGCCTTACCCTGGCCTAAGAATAGATTGGGTAGCTGGGTGAAGTCATCCTGTCATAGGAACTCATATTACCCAACCTTGAGAACTGCTTTTATATTACTAAAGATGTAATTACTCTACCTTTGGGATACTAGTAGCCTATCTTGTATCAGAAATGTTCAAGTTCTTAGAGGAATTTTAGGAAATAATATTATGATGGTTTGTTATAGAATAACATCAGCAAATATAAAAGCTTGCATCCTGTGTGTCCTGTACTTCTGATGCACAGGACGCACTGGATACAATAGTTCTTGGCGCCAGAAGTGTGAATGCAACCCAGTACTCTCGCAATTCTCTGGACACAACTGAGTACTCTCAGGATTCTCTGAATACAACCCAGTACCTGCAGAATTGTCTAAACACAACCAGATTCAGGAGACATTCTCAGGACACAAGCAAGTACTGCTGGATTTTGAGGATACAATGCCAGGACTGGACCTTGTGACCTAGGTCACATATCATGTATATTGTGAAGGTGTCAAAATACAGATCATTTGAATTCATATTGGTTCTATAATACAGAGCACAGAATGAAAAGGTCCAAGCCCACGAGATAGTACACCATACCTCCTACATTCCAGGTAAAAATACTACCAATATTGGCACTGGATAAATATTCTAGGTACTGTTGGAAATCCAGTGTTAAATAGAACCAGGGTGCCAAGTATTAGCTGCTGTGCCCATAGGGCCCATAAGGGATCTGGCATCAAATCAGCACTGTGCGAGAACCTCGCCAGAACTCTACCAAGATAAAGACCACTTTCATAACAGGCTGTAACTCTACCAATGTTGGTAGCAGGTAGACATTTGGGGTACTGGTGAAACATCAGCAAACATAAAAGCTTGGGTCCTATGCATCCTGTACATCTGGGAGACAGGACGCACAGGACACAAAGCATTAAACAGGATACAAGACAGCAAGGTACTGAATCTCGGGATACAACGGTCCTTGGCACCAGAACCCAGGACACCGCCAGAATGCAAGCAAGCCCTGGTGTCAGAACTCAGAACACAGCCAGAATGCAAGCGATCCTTGATGCCAGAACTGAGGAGGCAGCCAGAATGCAAGCAAGCACTGCTGCGATTTACAGGATACAATACCAGAATTAGACCTTGTGACCCAGGCCACATATGTAGATTCTGAAACTGTTCAAATAAATAGTATTGCTCATTATATTCAAGTTGGTTCTGTAATACATGGTACAGAAACTTGAAGAAACAGTTTCCCCCAAACACTTTGCTATAAATCCGGCCCGAATGACGTACCTCACAGGTGATAACTGTACCAATATTGGCATTGAGAGGCTGTCTGAAGTACCGTTGGAAGGCTGGTATCACGGAGGATCAAGCCCCCAAGTATTACACACTATGCCCAAAGTATACCAGAGGAATCTGGTATACAAGTCAGCACTCTACCAGGAGAAAGACCACGTTCAGAACAGTACGTAACTCAACTAATATTTATGCCAGGTAGACGTCCGGGGTACCGTTGGAAAGCTGGCGTCATATAGAATCGGGCCCCAAAGTATCGGATGCTGCGCAGAAAGGAAGCCCAAGGAATCTGGCATCAAAGTCAGCACTCCGGCAGGATACTGCCCGAACTCCGCTAGGGTAAAGACTCCTTTCATAACAGGCGGTAGCTCTATCAATATTGGCACAGGGTAGGCATCCAAGGTGCTAGTAGAAAGCTGGCGTCACGTGGTTACGGCCACCCGACTAGGGAGATGGAGTGTGCATGGGTTTTTCGTTGCATATATTGGCTGTGGTTTTCTTGGTTGCATGGTTGGAGGTCCTTTGTGCTGAATGATTGGGATGCGTCACTGGGCAACGGAAGATGGCGGAACTTGACACAAAGGTCGCGGCTGCCCACTATGCCAAGAGTTTTCTTTTGTATTAGTGATCATAGAGGATTTCCTTAGTATATAAAGGGGTGTGCCTCTTTATATTTTACTTTCTTTACGCAATCTGGTAGTCTCCTTTGAACACCCTTTCTTATGTTCCAGGGAATTATCATATCTACCATGATACCTTTCTTTCGCCCGACTGGAGTCAAAGTTTCCTTTCATTACTTCCATCATGGGGTCTTTACCCCCTCTCGTTCCGCAACCTCCTACGCAGCCTGACGGGGCTTCGCAGAGTCAGCTATCACCTATCTTTCGGGCTCAAGGCTCCCCCTCGCTTAAATGCCCACGTAGCGGCGGTATCACCTCCCTAAATCGATACATAAAAGATTACTTTGAAGGCCCTTACGGTGCCTTCATGAGCATGTTTGAACAGTTGGCAGAGAAACAGAAAATTGAAGCACCGTTCAGTTTTGCAAAAGCCTTCCCAGTTATGATCGTCACGATCTTAAGTTATAGAGCTATGGCAACCTAAGTCTACACCCATACGTAATACCAAGAGGTAACATGGTAGACTAGGTGGGCATGCAAGTGCATGTTCAAGGGATATCTGATGGTCTAGATATGCTAAGGAACAGAAGGTACTTAAGAAATAGGTGTACCTAAGTAGTGGAAGTAAAGTGACTATGTCCGCTGCGGCCTAAGGTTAGGACGGAAGGCCGGGTAAGTTTACCCTGTCTAGGAAAGTCATATTACCCTACCGTGGAGACCGGTTTCACGTCACCATAGAAATACTTACCCTACCTTTGGGACACTATTACCCGACCTTCCATCGGAAATGTTCTCGGAGGAATCTCGGGAAATGTTAGGATTGTTTGTTACGCAATGAGGATCGATGGGCACTTAAATACACTTTGATCGGAAGGCTACGGGAGGAGCTATAGTGCTCCGAACAAGCTATAACTTGGTAGAATAATTCCTAACAGGTACCTGCGGCCCCAGGGCTTGCCCCGGGTGTCAGGGGCCAAAATGGGTGGAGTTGCTGTCTTACTAGTTAAATGGAGTTCATGAAGACATGTCCATAACACTGTATACGTCGCTGCCGTCCGTCCGACCGGAGGCTGTTCGCAGGATATATAAGGGGGTGAAGGTGAGAAGGTTCGATACCTTCTCCAAAAGGAACGGAGTAAAACGGACCAAAACTGACGGAGTTAGCGTGAGCTATCCGGAAGGGTCCCCAGAGTAGTCCCAGGTTGTACCAGAGACATCTGGGAAGGTTTTATGCCAATCAAGCCTACACGTGCCCCTTTGCAGTAGGCTCTTTGTGGGTTGTTTGAAGACTCTAATAGCATGATACTTATCACGCTGAGTGGTGTGCCAGAGGTAAGGGACCATGGACAGCGTCCACGCCTCCCGCTACTAACACAGCTCCACATGGAAGCGCCATAGACCCTCTAAGTTCGTATTCAAGAAAGATAGAGCTTGGCCGGGAGACAGCTGATGTCTACGGGAGCTTGCATAGGTCACAGCACATGGGAAGAGAGTCATTTAGTTAGCTTTCCTAGGCGTCTTGACAGTTAGCCACTGATAAGACACTGATGTGCAGAAGTTTTCACTCCGGGAGGTATATTGGTAAACACCTTGCAGAAACTGATGTGCATATAGGAGAATTCTGCTAGAGTGCACTGACACCTTAGCCCTTTGGGGACACGGTAATGGTGCTGGAGCAACCCTTACGGAGAAGGACATACTCATGATGGTTGGGGTAACCTGATGGGAGAGTCTTTGGTGTAAGTGGGACTACTTAAAGATTATACGAGAACTCTCCTACCCCGACACAATCAACATCCTCTCTAGAGACTTTAATTGAGATAAGCCTGAGCTTAACGATATTAAGTTTTACCATTTACTTTTATTCTTTACACTTTTGCAAGACCTGTGTTCGAGAGATTCGAAGTTTGGTGTGGGCGCATTCCTAGGAACCATCTACCTGAGGGAGCCCCCGTTACAGCATATCGTTAAGCGAGCTCCTCGCTTAACTCTCCGCCTGATTTTGGTTGGAACCGACGTTAACAAGACCACGATGGCTACTTAAGCTTTGCCAGCCACAGTCGAGATAGGAATGTTGAGTTCAGACAGCAGCTTGGATCTAAATGAGAATCCTCTAGAAGCTACCATTTTTAGAGTCTTTATTATGGCTGACACTCGCGGCCTAGGACAACCATCGCGTTTTTTAATCGATGCAGCTCCTATCACACTCCCAAACGAATGTCGAGATTTGGTCCTCCCAGACCCCGGCATCGCCGCTCTGTCTTTCCTAAGCGATATCCCTTTCGCGCAAGGTGTCCTGAAGGACAACCCCGAAGCCGAAGAGTTGACTCTCGCGGAATTTACACGCAACTTCGTTGAGCCCTATATCCGACGGGAAGTGATGCACGAAATCACAAGGTCAAAGGGGGAACTGGATAATTGGAACAAGAAGACACAGAAGGTCTTCCGGAAGCAGATAATAGATTCGTCGGTAGGTTGGATGAAAAGGCAACAGGAGGCATTTTTGGTTTTGTTGAGGAACCAAGATGCAATGAAGATTCGGATGGAGGCATTGGAAAAGGCTACGAAGGATGGGTACCAGATAGAGGAGGACAATGATCTCCTGATGATTGAGGCTGTCCCTGTGGTGCCCCTGTTGAAGGAAAAGCGTGAGGATTATACTCCGCAACTGACTTTCTATGCAAGAACCGAGAAGTATCGACCTCAGTTGAGCCCGTTAGGTTTGAGAATCGTGGAAGGCTTAAAGGATCAAGGATCCGAAGCCACTCATTCCTTCGCTCGCACCTCCTCTGACTCACTTTCGGCATCAGTGGCACGCAGTCACTCGGTCAGTCCAATAGGGACCTCATGACCGGAAGGCTCTCGAAGAGTGTCGCCTCAACCATCGAGACCTATACGAGAACCCTCTCCTTCTATGACGCTGACTCCAGTACCATCACCAGTCACCCAGTCCCTCCTCCCTCCTCCATTTTCTGCTTTTGAGCATAAACTGGTCCACCATCTTCCTCCTGAATTCTTCAAACATAATCCAACTCCTGCAGCTACGCCTGTATCGTTACCGATTTCGGCTCCTTGGCCAGCCATGAGACAGGGGTCTCCGGGGCTCACTGATCGAATCGAAAGGACGTTGAATATTTTGGTGAACCCTACACCCCGACCCATTCGTCCTACCACTGCCTCACAAGGCACCCCAGTGCCTGTCGCGGCAACGCCCTGCCCACCCAACTGGCCACAGGTCCATGTGCCAACAGCACCTGTTGAACCCTCGGGTAATACTGGATTTTCAGGGTTCGGGCCAGTACCGCCAGTACGAGGACCTTACTGTCACCCTGCATGCCCGGGATACGGTGGGCGACATCACTTCTTTTGTCATCCACCACCACCGGAGGTACTGGGAGGCCCACCATGAGGGGCCAGACAAGATAAGGGAAAGGGAAAGGACGAACCCCTATGTGGGTATTGCAATAAGAGGGGTCATGAAGGACCTTCCATACACCCAGAGAGCTGTTCGGCTTTTGTCGAATGGTTAAAGGTGTCGCAGGCTGCGCCAAACCCGATACCATCGGAGAGTAACCAGCCAGCAGGCTCAGTGCCGTCACAAGCACCATCAGGAGGGGGTCCTCCGGATGACAGGAACAGTGGTGGTCAAGACGAGCGAGATGATGGTTATGAAAGACCAAGGGAAACCATCGGTGGTAACGCTGGGGGCAGTAGGGGTGGAAATCTACCTCCCAGAGGCGGATTCTTTACGGCTGGCAGAGGGGACCCTGGTGATTCCAACCCTGAGGACAGCTCTGATGGTGATGCCGATTCCCTACCCGATGTCACACCCGTTTTGGGACCACGCCGTAATGGCTGCAATGACGAGAAGAAAGACAGATATGACCGTCGGGCAGAAGCACTACGAGAACGGCTACGAAACCAATCGCGGTCCTCGTCTCATTCGAGACACAGGAAGCCAGAGAAGCTTAGCGGCATTCCCACGTTCAAGGGAGTTGTTGCCGATCTGGCTAGTTTTCTGACCTTGGTCGAAGTCAAGTTTGAGTACTTTTCCGATTGCCGTCTGATGGACATGGATAAGATCAACTTGGTCATACCTCTTCTCGAAGACCAAGCCCGAAACTGGTACTTAGGCATACACGCACTTATCAACCGGGAAGCGGCTAAGCGAGCTGGTATGCCGTTCAACAAGAATGGTCCGCTCCGGACATGGAAGGGTTTCCGTGAACGGTTAGAGCAGAGTCACGGAGGTAACAACGTGAATCAGGATAAGAATCTTCTTGCGTGGAACAACTTGGTGATGTCTCCCCACCAGAGCAGTCCCTACCTGGATAAAGTTATCGATCTGATGTACAAGCTGAACTACACAGACCACCAGCAGGTAAAGGATAAGGTTAGGGCGGGGATAACGTCCGAGCTTCGCAAGTCGTGGGCATTAATGACACCTCACCCCGAAAGTCTAAACAATTACTTGGATTTGCTTCGGCAAGTTGGTCACAATCTCGAAGACGATAAACGTTTCGGACATCTCAACGATGATAAACCTGCGAAGCCACGAGAGAAGGGAGAGAAGGAAACTTCTAAACCGACCGGAAGGTTTAAGAAGAAGGAAAAAGGTTCAGGTTGGAAGGAGAACAAGGCGCGGAAGACCGCTAATGTTGGCGCCGGAAAGCAGGCAGGGAAGTCTGAGTATGCAATCGCTCATCGTGACATCCCTCAGACCCTGACTGATAAACGACGCAACAACAAGCAATGTACCAAGTACGGGAAAGAAGGACACTTCTGGAGACAGTGTTCGGTAACCTCCCTGGTTGTTCATGCTGTGAGGAATACCGCGGCAGTGAAACGGTCACGACCCAAGGCGGAATCCTCTATGAGTGGCAATAAATGATTAAAGCGCATTGAAGCGTCTCGTCCGCCACCTTCTTGTCCCAAGCTCTTGGAAGCTCGCAAACCTTCTCCTACTATTATGGAGGTTGATACAGACCTTGGTGAAGGTAAGAACCTAATCCTAAGAAGGAGATAACATAGGCTGACCTATCTAGATCTATCAAGATCTCGAAGAAAGGATAGCCACTCAAGTGAAACGAATTAAGGTAAGAACCAATTCGCGTTGACTCGCTCTTAAGTTCTGACAAAGTCGCCAATACAGGAGTATTGAGGGACTACCTGCTCACGTAGATGTTACGGTCGCACGCATTGTTTAGTCTTTTCTTTTGGTTCTTGGGTTCTGTTATTTCTTATGTTTTTCACATTTAGACATTCTGGGGAATTACTTTCAGGTTTTTCTTTGGATAAGCATTCTGCTCCGAGGGGTCGCTCTGGAAAATGGGAACCCCGCGACATTTGGATAGGGCACAAAGAGGCCCTGTTTGGCACCGGTTGACTGGACATCTCTGGAGAGCAAATGTATTTCTTGTCTTATATGGGTCGTTTGTCTTGTACTGTTGAATTGGTTGGGTTATTAGTCTTGAATAAAAGTTATCTTTCAAGTTTACCTGAGCAGGGTTTAGTACCCGAAATCATGCTGGCGTGATAGTAAACAGCACTCCAATTCCTCTTATTGATTAAAACTATTCTTGAAACATTTACTGACCTGTTGTGGCCACTCTTGTGGCGAAAGGCAAGAGACTAGCAAGAATGAGTACCATGAGACAAAACAAAAAAGCGCGGCACTCCAGCCCACCCAAACGTAGCAAGTCTATTCACCTAAAAGTGACACTAGATTGGCGCATAGGGTGTAGGCATGTAAGTGCCGAAGCGCTATTACTATTAGATAGTGGAGCTACTGGCCCAGTGCTAAGTAGTCAATTGGTTAAGAGTACCCAGGCTCCCTGGGTACGAAGAAGGATCCATACTCCAATAAAGGATGCAAGCGGTAACCACATACCAGGATCAGGCCTTCATTATACCAAATCATTGGACTTGAAGATAGGTGATCACATGAATGGTATGCGCTTCGAGGTAGCCAATCTCGCCAACACGAGAGTAGATGGTTATCTCCCAATGTCATGGTTAAAGGATCATAACCCCGACATAGATTGGAAAGTAGGATCACTGACCTGGCGCTCAGATTTCTGTAAGGTTAATTGCCTAACAGAGTAGAGGCGGTTAGTATACATGACCGACGAAGAACTGTTAGCCGAAGATCCCGAAAACGTATATTTTCTAGGGACGGTACAGTTCTCGGACAAGAGCGGTGAAGATGTGACAGTCCAACTCGTACTGGAGCATAAGGACTTTGGAGACATCTTCAGTCAAGAGAGGATAGAAGCATTACCAGAACATACAAAGTATGATCATAGAATTGATTTAATTCCCGGAAGCACACCTCCCTTCGGGCCTATCTACCCGATATCAGTAAAAGAGCGACAAGCTCTTAAGGAGTTTATAAACGAGATGTTACGAACAGGGAAGATAGAAAGGTCTACTTCCTCGTCCTCGGCTCCTATGCTTTTTCTACTAAAACCAGATGGTACTCTAAGATTGGTAATAGATTACCGAGGACTAAACAAAATCACGGTGAAGAATAGATATCCTCTCGGGCTGATGAATGTGTTGCGAGGCAGGATGTCAAAAGCTACGGTGTATAGCTTGATGGACCTGAAGAACGGGTATTGGGGAATCTGAATGGCTTAGAAAGCCATAGGAGATACTCACTCGCATGAGGAACTCACAGCCTTTAGCAGTGAATTGGGACTACATCAAATATAAAGTGATGCCGTTTGGGCTATGTAACGCCCCCGCCGCCTTCCAGAGTATGATAAATGACATTTTTCGAGATGTGCTGGGTGAAGGAGTCATCGCTTATATGGACGATATCCTGATTTACTCTGAGACAATTGAAGAACATGTCTCTCTGGTAAGGCGGGTCATGGAGAGGTTAAGGAAACATCGACTATGTGTAAACATAAAGAAGTCGTTCTTCCATAAGACTGAGATTGAGTTTCTAGGTTATCGGATATCCAAGAAGGGAATATCCATGACCACCAAGAAGGTGGATTCTATCCTAGAGTGGAAAGCACCAACTAGCGTCGTCGGGGTCCAAAGTTTTATGGGCTTCGCCAACTTCTATAGAAGATTCATAGAAGGGTTTAGTAAGATAGCAAAACCTTTGACTGACCTCACTAAGAAGGATATCAAATTTGATTGTACCCCAGCTTGTGATAAGGCATTCTATGATTTGAAGAAAGCCTTTACAATGGGACCAATCCTAGCACACTTTCATCCTACCCACCAGACCAAACTGGAGACAGACGCAAGTGACTTTGCATTAGGTGCCGTACTTTCTCAGTTCGGTGAAGACGAGAAGTGGCACCTGGTGGCCTTTCATAGTAGGAAGTTCCACCCAGCTGAGATAAATCATAATGTACATGACAAGGAAATGACTGCTATAGTAGCGGCATTCAAAGAATGGCAACATCTGTTTAGGTCGGCAGAGGATGAGATCTCGGTTTACACCAATCACAAGAACTTGGAGTACTTTAATAGTACAAAGACCCTCAACCGCCGACAACATCGCTGGGCAGAATTCTTACAGCCGTTCAGTTTCAAGGTAGTTTACCGTGAAGGAAGGCTGAATACAAAGGCGGATGCACTGACGAGGCGTGAAGACCACTGCCCTGAAGGGGGGAGTAATTCTCTGTCAGAGACACCAAGCCATTTTTTCGCTCGGGGCAATGGGTTGTGGGACAAGAGTGAGATTTCTTACGTCCTCATACATTAGCAGCCTGTCAACGCTATTGGTTGCAATCGACTTTTTTAGATGCATTGCGAACCGCTACGAAACAGGATCCCATCTATATGAGGGACTTAAAGGCTGTGTTAGCGGGAGACAAAGATGTCGACCGTAACTTGACAATAGAAAGAACTACGCTTCTATACAAGAAGCTTACTATAGAGAAAGATCTTCTCCTATACAAGAGTAGGTGGTATATCCCGGACTCACAAGAGCTGAAGGATAGGATCAGGGAAGCCGAACATGACTCCCGTATTGCGGGACACTTTGGGACATACAAGACGGTAGGCAGGGTTAGGGCTAACTTCTTTTGGCCTAAGATGGATGAGAGCATTACGGGCTATGTTCGCACATGTGATGTGTGTCAATAGAACAAATCCATTAAGCATAAGAAGTTTGCGTTATTGGAACCTGTCGGAGTGCCATTGAGGCCGTGGATGGACATCTCAATGGACTTCATAGTAGCACTACCGGAATCAGAAGGGTATAGCAAAATTTAGGTAATCGTAGATAGATTCTCGAAAATGGCATACTTTATACCTTTGGCCACAGAAGTTCCAATAAAGGACGTGGCCTTAATGTTCTTGAAGGAAATTTGGCGGCTCCATGGGCTCCCAAAATATATTATCTCTGATCGAGATAGCCGATTCACATCCAAGTTTTGGATGAGCCTGATGCAACAGTTGCAACTGAAACTACGGTTATCGACCGCTTTCCACCCTGAGACTGATGGCCAGACTGAGAGGGTGAACCAGACCTTGGAACAATACTTAAGAAATTATTGCTCCTATCAGCAAGATGATTGGGCATCCCTACTACCTTTAGCGGAATCTGCATACAATACATCTACCTCCGAATCAACCAAGTTATCTCCGTTTGAGATCAACTATGGCTTTAACCCACGGACCAACTGGTCGGGTACAGTCTCGGAGCAATAAGGTGTTCATCCTAGTAGCGAGCTATTGGTAAAGAATTGGGAAGGTGTCTGGCAAGAAGTCCGGGATATGCTTAAGCGAGCTCAAGAGAGACAACGGAAGTGGTATGACCAGAAACAGCTACCATCGCCGGAATACGTTACGATGGACGATGTCACCAATGGCAGGGCAAAGAAGGCTGATAGCGTGATGCTAAATCGAAAGAACATCAGCACTAAGCGACCTATAGAGAAGCTGGACCACCGTATGTTTGGACCCTTTGTAGTCAAGAGTAAAGTTGGGAATCAAGCTTATGAACTCCAATTGCCTGCTCGTTGGTCAATCCATCCAGTATTCAATGTCGGACTCTTAGAACCCTATCGGGAGGACGCAAGTGGTAAAAGGACTAAGGAAGTCCCAGTCCCCGAGATAGTAGACAATGAGCCCAGCTATGTTATTGAGGCAGTGATAGACAGTCGATGGTACGGAAACATGAAAGCGAAATTTCCAAATCGCTTCATACACTACCTAGTTTCATGGGAAGGCTATGGCGCAGAGGAGAACTCTTGGGAGCAATATGAGATGCTAGAAGGCACTGGCTTAGAAGCCATGAAAGATTTCAACCATCGGTTTCCCCACAAACCTAGAGACCATAGGGTGGTAGGTGAACCGAATCGGGGAAATAAAAGACGAAGTTAGCGGACCGGGTCAGTCCTTAGAGAAGAGGAGAGTGATGTAACGACCCTAAGTTATAGAGTTATGGCAACCTAAGTCTACACCCGTAGGTAATACTAAGAGGTAACACGGTAGACTAGGCGGGCATGCAAGTGCATGTCCAAGGGATATCTGATGGTCTAGATATGCTAAAGAACAGAAGGTACTTAAGGAATAGGTGTACCTAAGTAGTAGAAGTAAAGCGACCAGGTCCGCTCCGGCCTAAGGTTAGGACGGAAGGCCGGGTAAGTTTACCCTGTCTAGGAAAGTCACATTACCTTACCATGGAGACCGGTTTCGCATCACCATGGACATACTTACCCTACCTTTGGGACACTATTACCATAGCTTCCGTTGGAAATGTTCTCTGAGGAATCTCAGGAAATGTTAGGATTGTTTGTTACGCAATGACGATCGACGCGCACTTAAATGCACTTTGATCGGAAGGCTACGGGAGAAGCTATAGTGCTCCGAACAAGCTATAACTTGGTAGAATAATTCCTAACAGGTACCTGCGGCCCCAGGGCTTGCCCCGGGCGTCATGGGCCAAAATGAGTGGAGTTGCCATCTTACTAGTTAAATGGAGTTCATGAAGACATGTCGATAACACTGTATACGTCGCTGCCGTCTGTCCGACCGGAAGCTGTTCGCAGCATATATAAGAGAGTGAAGGTGAGAAGGTTAGGTCCCTTCTCCAAACGGCACAGAGTAAAACGGACCAAAACTGGCGGAGTTAGCGTGAGCTATCCAAAAGGGTCCCCTGAGTAGTCCCAGGTTGTACTGGAGACATCTGGGAAGGTTTTACGCCAATCAAGCCTACACGTGCCCCTTTGCCATAGGCTCTTTGTGGGTTGTTTGAAGAGTCTAATAGCTTGATACTTATCATGCTGAGTGGTGTGCCGGAGGTAAGGGACCATGGGTAGTGCCCACGGGTCGCGCCACTAACACAGCTCGAGGTGCGAGCACTGTAGACCCTCTAACTTCGTATTCAAGAAAGATGGAGCTTAGCCGGGAGACAGGTGATGTCTACGGGAGCTTGCATAGGTCATAGCACATGGGAAGAGAGTCATTTAGTTAGCTTTCCTAGGCGTCTCGACAGTTAGCCACTGATGAGACACCGATGCACAGAAGTTTTCACTCCGCCAGGCATATTGGTAAACACCTTGCAGAAACTGATGTGCATATAGGAGAATTGTGCTAGAGTGCCGTGACACCTTAGCCCTTCGGGGACATGGTAATGGTGCTGGAGCAACCCTTACGGAGAAGGGCATACTCATGATGGTCGGGGTAACCTGATGGGGGAGTTTTTGGTATAAGTCTGACTACTTAAAGATTATACGAGTACTCTCCTACCCCGACACAATCAACATCCTCTCGAGAGACTTTAATTGAGATAAGCCTGACCTTAACGATATTAAGTTTTACCATTTACTTTTATTCTTTAGACTTTTGCAAGAGCTGTGTTCGAGAGATTCGAAGTTTGGTGTGGTCGCATCCTTAGGAACCATCTACCTGCGGGAGCCCCCGTTACAATGATCCACATGATGCAAATTTTGCGCGAAGTCTACAGGAAGGTGACCGATGGGCTAACCGAGCACATCACTGCCCTTACTGAGGAACTGGACGACCTCCGTGCCTGCATCCCCTCTCAGCCTGCTCCTACCACTGCCCCACCGGCACCTTCTACTGCCAACAGTACAGAGCAACCCTCTGTCCCTCCTCCACCTTCTACCCTTCCCCACACCCTACCTCCTGGCCCGGCAGCTCCCCCTTCTTGGGCTACCGTCACTAGGGGGACAAGGAAGCCTTCTCAGAAACCCCTAAAGCCTGGCCCCAAGCCACCCAAAGCCTCCTCTTCCGCGGTTAAGCCCCTTACCGACAAGAAAAAGGGCCTCACCATGCGCAAGCATCTGCTCAGCATCAAAAGAGACGCTGCCCCCCTTACCTCTACTGCTGTACAGTGACGCGACAGCATCAACCAGGCCCAGGCCTCTACTCTCATCTAGTCTGTCTCCTCTTTGGACGGACATGTTACCCTCACTACTATGCACACGGTTAGAGCGACCACTGTCAACCGTAAAGTTGGCACCTTTTTGCACCTCATTCCTGGTGCCTCTACCATCCACCTCGACACTCCTGCCACCCAGCTTCTGGTACATGGTATCGCTACCTCCACCCCTCTGGCATCGCTTGCCCAAGAACTGACCACCTTTAACTCAGGCTTATCTCTTACTGAACAGCCTCGGTGGCTTACCTCAGACCTAGTAGGCATCAGCAGACTTGCCTCAACCGTTGTTATTACCATCACCGGACCCAAGGCTCCTTCTTTTGCTGGGAAACGCCTCTCTGCCTTCTTCAACACCTACGTACCGAACGCCACTTACGTTTCAACAAATACACCCAGTGTACCAACTGTCACACATTTGGCTACCATGGCATCAAATGCATCCTGCCTGCTTCCTGCCGTTGGTGCATCCTCCCTCACTCTACTGGGGATCACTCCTGCCCTACCACTACCTGCCGTCTTCACGGCCATCCTTGCAGCCATGCCACACTCAGGTGTGTGAACTGTGATGGCCGATATGAATCCCACTCACCTGTTTGCCCTTCTCGCCCCTGTCCAGATACCCGCGAATCTGAGGCCACGGAGGAACATGAAGAAGAGGTGGATATGGTTGGTTCAACATAGGATGGGACACCTATAACAATAGTACCCCAGGGGTGTCGTGGGTTGGCTATTACGGTGCAAGGGGTATGGCTCTTAGGCCTGCCCCGATTGATTGCTTAGGGGAAACTGGCTTTGTACCGCCCCTCTGTCATGGCCCTTCCAAGGGACAGTATTGGAACGCTTTCTTGGGTGCCGGGTGGGGTTGACTTTGGTGGATTTACTTTGTTATAATATTCTGAGGATTTTAGGTGTGAGGCTGGGGCAATGCTACCAGTGGTAGTGATTTATTGATCGTGCTGGGATTTCCGTGGCCTGGCTAGGTGGAACGGATGGATACTGGACTGTT
>LN890976.1:589360-621311 GCA_900010015.1 Tuber aestivum
CGATTGATTGCTTAGGGGAAACTGGCTTTGTACCGCCCCTCTGTCATGGCCCTTCCAAGGGACAGTATTGGAACGCTTTCTTGGGTGCCGGGTGGGGTTGACTTTGGTGGATTTACTTTGTTATAATATTCTGAGGATTTTAGGTGTGAGGCTGGGGCAATGCTACCAGTGGTAGTGATTTATTGATCGTGCTGGGATTTCCGTGGCCTGGCTAGGTGGAACGGATGGATACTGGACTGTTGATGGACTTGTACTTTAGCTTTAATATTAGTGTTCGCTCACTGAGGTGGTTAACAGTACAGGGATGGAGGATCGGTATCTTGTATTTAGTTGCCTGTTTTTAGAGGGGGTAGCAGGGCCCCAGTCCCACCGGTGGATCCCGACCGGCGTTACGCTCCTGTCGGGGGGGCGCTCGATCTAAGCCATGTTTTGGCGCGACGAGTATAAATAAACTCAGATACAATTTGGACACCTGTACCTAGGAATTACACCCGCTACTATCTGGCGTCCTCTTGAACCTCTGAACCCTGACCCTGAACCCCCTGAACCCCGAACGTCGTACAACTCGCTTTGCTTGTACCCCCGTACCCAGGCCTCGTCTGCAGAATCCTCCCTGTCCTGATCAGGATGTGCCTTGGGCTACCTGACCCTCAGACCCTGCCCATTACACACGTAGAATCAGGCTCCCAAGTATTGGATCCTTCGCTGAAAGAGTGCCTGAGGAATCTGGTATCAAGATCAGCACTCTGCCAGGGTAAAGACCACTCTCAGAACAGGCTGTAGCTCAAGTAGGATTGGCGCCAGGTGGACGTTTGAGGTATCATTGAAAGGCAAGGCTCAAGTAGAATCAGGCTGCCTAGTACCATATCCTGCGCCAAAATGACGCTCTAGTAATCCGGCATCAAAGTCAGCACACCCCTAGGACACCGCCGGAGCTCTACTAGGGTAAGGACCCCTTGCATAACAGGCTGTAGCACAACTTATATTGGCGCAGGGCAGACATCCAGCATACCGTTGGAAAGCTGGCATCGTGTAGAATGAGGCTACCAAGCATCAGATGCTGCACTGAAAGGACGCCAGAGCAATCTGGCGTCAATGTCAGTACTCCACCAGGACACCACCAGAACTCTGCCATGGTAAAGACCCCTTTCATAATAGGCTGTAGCTCTCCCAATGTTGGCGCCAGGTAGACATCGAACGCACTGTTGGAAAGTTGGTGTCCTGTAGAATCAGGCTGCCAAATATGTCATGCTGCATCCAAAGGATACCCACCCAATTTGGTGTCAAAGTCAGCACTCAGCCAGAACTCCACCAGGGTAAAGACTACTTTCATGAAATGCTGTAGCTCTACAGCTATTGGCGCTGGGAAGATGTCCGAGGTACCATTGGAAAGCTGGTGTCAGGTACAACCAGCCCACTGTGTATGAGATACCATACGTCCAGGACACCTGAGGAATCCCACATCAAACTTAGCACTTAACCAAAACCTCACTAACTTGGCAAAGTAGGCAAAGTAAACAACAAAGTCCAGAATGCAGGGGAGGGAGTAGGGCAAGCGCGTAAGGGAGCAGGTGGTAGGGGGAGCTAGCCTGAATAAGAGGAGAGGTGGTATGCAGGATGCTGGTAGGGGGAGCTGGTAGGGGGAGAACCAGTAGGGGGGAGGTGGTAGGAGGGTGGTTGAGGGGGAGTAGCTGCCAGCTGTGTTTATCACTTGGAATCTTAGGATAGTAACGAGGCAGCGTTGCTTACTTAGGATGCAATCTGGATGTGGCATATCCTAGTATAAATACTAGGGTGCAGAGGATGCAATAAGACTTGGCACCCGAGTACTAGACTCACAGGAAACACTAGGCGCAGAATCCTACCTCCTTGCATTAGGATACACTGCCCGCACCTCTGAGGAAGAAATTATTTTTACTGATGAAGGCTGGCATCAAGTAGAACCAGGCTGCTGAGTCTCAGGTGCTGCACCCAAAGGCCACCTGGGGATTCTGGCATCAAAGTCAGCACTCAGCCAGAACTCTGCCAGGGTAAAGACCACTTTCATAACAGGCTGTAGCTTCCCGAGTATTGGCACCAGGTAGACATCCTAGGTGCCTTTACAAACCTAGTATCGAGTAGAATCAGGCTGCCAAGCATCAGATGCTGTGCCTAAAGGACCTCAGAGGAATCAAGCATCAGAGTCAGCACTCTACCTGACTAAGCATGAGTTTCATAGCTTGCTGTATCTCATCCAATATTGGTGCCAGGTAGACGTCCAGAGTACCACGGGAAAGCTGGCATCAACTAGAATCAGGCCGCTGAGTCCCTGACGCTGCACTGAAATGACAGCCAAGAGATCTGGGGACAAGGTCAGCAGTTTGCATGAACTCCACTAGGGTACAGACCACCTTTATAAGAGGCTATAGCTCCACCAATACTGGCATCAGGTACACATCCTGGGTACCATTAGAAGCGTGGCATCAAGTACAATCAGGCCACCGAGGATCAGGGGCTGTACCCATGGGAGGCCCAAGGAGTCTGGTATCAAAGTCAGCACCCTGCCAGAACTTCGGCTAGGTAAGGACAACTTTCATAACAAGCTGTAGCTGCCCCAATATCGGCACCAGGTAGATGTCCAAGGTACCATTGCAAATCTGAGGTCGAGTAGAATTAGGACGCTAAGCATCAGACACTGTACTGAAAGGACGCCTGAGGAATCTGGTATCACACTGAGCACCCTGTGAGAACTCTACCATGGTAAAGACCACTTTCATAACAAGCTCTAGCTAAACCAATATTGGCGCCAGGTACAGGTCCAATGTACCCGTGGAAAGCTGGTGTTGGGTAGAAACAGGGTGCTGAGTATCAGATGCTGCGCACAAAGCACGCCCGAGGAATCTAGCATCAAACCCAGCACCCTGTCAGAACTCTGCCAATGGTAAAGACTACTTTCATAACAAGCTGTAGCTGCACCCATATTGGCACCAGGTAGACCTCCTGGGTATCATTGAAAAACCAGTATCGAGTAGAATCAGGGTGCTACATATCAGATACTGCTCCCAAAGGAGGTCCATATAATCTGGCATCAAAATCAGCACCTCACCAAAACTCTGCCAAGGTGAAGACCACTTTCATAACAAGCTGTTGCTGCACCCATATTAGATTCCTGTGAACATCCTGGGTGCCATTAGAAAGGTGGCATTGAGTGGAAACAGGCCACCAAGTCTCAGATACTGTGTCCAAAAGACACCCAAGAGATCTGCTGTCCAGGTGAGGACTTTGCCCGAACTCCGCCATGGTAAGGACCACTTTCATAACAGGCTGTAGCTCCACCAACACTGGCGTCGAGTGGGTATCCAGGGTACCATTGGAAGTTCGGCGTCGTGTGGAATCAGGCTGCAGAGTCTCAGAAGCTGTACCCGAAGGACACCTGAGAAATCTACTGCCAAAGTCCACACTTTGCCACCACTCTTCCATGGTAAAGGCCACTTTCATAACAGACTCTATCTCCTTCAATATTGGTACCGAGTAGACATTTCAGGTGGCATTGGAAAGCCGGTATCAAGTAGAATCGGGCTGCTGAGTATCTGACACTGTATCAAAAGGGAGCCTGAGGGATCTGGCATCAAACAAGCACTGCGCCCAAACTTGTCCAAGGTAAAGAACACTTTCATAACAGCCTTTATCTCCACTAATATTAGCACCGGGTAGATGTCTAAGGTACTGTTGTAAAGCTGCTATCAAGTAGAATCAGGTCCCCGAGAATCATACTCTGCACTCAACAGGAGTCTAAGGAATCTGGCATCAAAGTTAGTACCCCACCAGCACTCTGTCAAGATAAAGACGACTTTTATAATAGGCTGTATCTCTACCAACATTGGTGCTGAGTAGCTGTCCGGGATACGGTTGGAAAGCTGGTATTGAGTCGAATCAGGCTGGCGAGTATCAGACACTGGAGGTAAAGGAATCCGGAGGAATCTGGTGTCAAAGCCTGCGCCCTATCGAAGCTTGGTGAGGGTAAAGAATACTTTCATAACAGGCTGTATTTCCACCAATATTGGCGCCTGGTGGGCGGTGGGATCCCTTCCACTACAGTGACGCTATCTCTCTGTAACGGGGGCTCTCTCAAGTAGATAGTTCCTAAGGATGGGACCGCACCAAACTTCGAATCTCGCGAACACAGCTTATGCAAAAGTGTAAAGAATAAAAGGAAACGGTAAAACTTAATATCATTAAGCTCAGGCTTATCTCAATTAAAGTCTCTCGAAGGGATGTTGATTCTGTCGGGGCAAGAGAGTTCTCGTATAATTTTTAAGTAGTCAGACTTATACCAAAAGCTCCCCCATCAGGTCACCCCGACCATCATGAGTATACCCTTCTCCATAAGGGTTGCCCCGGCACCATTACAGTGTCTGGAAAGGACTAAGGTGTCAGCGCACTCTAGTAGAATTCTCCTTTATGCACATTAGTTCCTGCAAGGTGTTTACGAATACACCGGCAGGAGTGAAAACCTCTGCGCATCGGTGTCTCGTCAGTGGCTAACTGTCGAGACGCCTAGGAAAGCTCACTAAATGACTCTCTTCCCATGTGCTATGACCTATGCAAGCTCGTGTAGACATGAGCTGTCTTCTGGCTAAGCTCTATCTTTCTTGAATACCAACTTAGAGGGTCTACAGTACTCCCACGGCGAGCTGTGTCAGTGGTGGGACCCGTGGGCACTACCCATGGTCCCTTACCCCTGACACACCACTCAGCATGATAAGTATCATGCTATTAGAGTCTTCAAACAACCCACAAAGAGCCTACGGCAAAGGGGCACGTGTAGGCTTGATTGGCGCAAAACCTTCCCAGATGTCTCCAGTACAACACGGGACTACTCTGGGGACTCTTCCGGACAGCTCACGCTAACTCTGTCAGTTGTGGTCCATTTTACTCCGTTCTTTTTAGCAAAGGTACATGACCTTCTCACCTTCACCCCCTTATATATCCTGCCAACAGCCTCCGGTCGGACGGACGGCAGTCACGCATACAGTGTTATTGACATGTCTTCATGAACTCCATTTTACTAGTAAGACGGCAACTCCACCCATTTTGGCCCATGACGCCCGGGGCAAGCCCTGGGGCCGCAGGTACCTGTTAGGAATTATTCTACCAAGTTACAGCTTGTTCAGAGTACTATAGCTCCTCCAGTAGTCTTCTGATCAAAGTGCAACCAAGTGTGCGTCGATCGTCATTGCATAACAGACAATCCTAACATTTCCCGAAATTCCTCCAAGAACATTTCCGATGGAAGGTAGGGTAATAGTGTCCCAAAGGTAGGGTAAGTATGTCCATAGTGACATGAAACTGGTCTCTATGGTAGGGTAATGTGACTCTCCTAGATAGGGTAAACTTACCCCGCCTTCTATACTAACCTTAGGCCGGAGCGGACATAGTCACTTTACTTCCACTACTTAGGTACACCTATTCCTTAAGTACCTTCTGTTCTTTAGCATATCTAGACCATCAGATATCCCTTGGACATGCGCCTGCGTGCCCGCCTAGTCTACCGTGTTACCTCTTGGTATTACGTATGGGTATAGCCTTAGGTTGCCATAGTTCTATAACGTAGGGTTGTTACACTCTCCCAGAACAAGGGACAACATGAGAGACATGGTAAAACACCTACTATGCTTTGCCAGGCGGTGGATGATGATCTTCCTTACTCCTCCTTCCTCCTCCCCCCACGCATGGTGGGAAGTCCTCTCCTCTTCCTCAGTTGGTCTCGCGTCGCCTTCGCAGGATCGGCAACCTCTTAACCACCATCATCAGAGGGTCGGGGCTACAGTTGCAGTAGGAGAGAACAGCGTACAGCCTACGGTCGATCTCCCCATTCTCTTGTTCCCCTAAGAGGCTACCTAGTCAGACATGAATGCGATTACCAATAGACAATTTTTAAGGTATTTGGGTTTACCACTCCGCTCTCCTCTCCCTACGGTCAGATCGGCTGGCACCCTGCTGCTACACCTTCCCCGCCCGCCGCTTATTGCCCACGGCCGGCTGGTCTCCTCCTTCCCTCCATGGTATTGCACTGTCTCCTTGGAGTGGGTCTGCGGGGGCCCCCCTATCTTAGTAGGCTTTGGGTGTCGCTTCCCACTTGAATGAGTGGACACAACCTTCGGGGCCTATGGGGTGTGCTACTAAGCTTTCTTTTGTCTTTTTGGGATTTCTCAGCAGGTTTTCCTGGCCGTTCCTGCTTTCTTCATAGTTAGGATTTCCTTGTTCGTCCATCAGGCTCGGCTTGGGTTTCTTTTCTTTGAGGCGAGATGTGCCGCTGGCTCTTTACCTGAGGGGCTTGGGGGGTTGGCTTTTTCCTGTGGCGAGAGGAGGGATATGGGTTATTTGTCGTCATAGCTAGTACTCCATACATTTTTTGTACCCTAAACAAATAATCAATGAGTCAAACAAAGCAAGGAAAGAATTCCCAGGTTTAAGTTCATGCTCCGCCTCCTCTACTTTCCTCTTGCTTAAAAACATTACCGCATTCGGCCAGGCAAAACTCCAGGGTTTTGCATAGCAACCATCTCCAGAAACCTAATTCCTTCCCTCCCTGAGGCTTCAGTCTCTAAGTGCACAGCCTCCTTACTACCCCGCACAGCCCCCTTCATCATGGAGTGGTCTGGTCTGGGACCTTCAAGGTCTGGCTCCTGAGCCTCCAGCCGGGCATCACCCTATGAGTCAAGGGCACCAACTCCCTCTGTTCCCACTCATCTTTCGCTGATAAGAGAAGACCTAGCCTATACTCTCGACCATATTGGAAGGGCAGCGCCTCTGGTTTCTGCCCCAATGGATTCTCAGCTTCAAGACCTATCTGCCAGTGAAGTCATCCTCCTACCACTACTCCGTACTAACCTCTCTGGGATTGGCAGCATCATCCAAAGGCTAGAGGCCCTTGAGCAGTTATCCGCAGCTGCCCCCAGGGACACTCCCTCTCTCCATGCATTAGCAGCCACTGTCTGGAACCTCTCTCTGAGGGTCACGGCGTCAGCTGCATGCCCCCCGGCTACCCCGCATGGCCCCCCTCCTCCTCCCCCGCGGAGAGAGACAAAGCGCCCTCCGCCGGCCCCCACCCCCTTCTACTCCCCCTGGAGCAAAGTATCGCCCCCCCCGCGCTCCATCCTTGATATTCCAGTTGAGGATATCGACTCCCCTGTACATGTTGATGGAGTACGGTATGGTAACCCACACACATTCGCAGCCAGACATCTACTCTCCTTTGCAGCCTTCCAGTTCGCCCAGGGTGAGTTCCCAGAATAGTCTACCTTCTGCCCAGGCCCAGCCTCCTCCTTCCTCACACTAGTCCCCCCTCCCTCCTCCTATGCCAGCGCTGCAGCCTCCTCCAGGGGCCAGGTACCGCAGACCGGTGCCAAGGGCAAGAAGAAGGTGACCACTGCACCACAAGTCGCAGTGTCGCGTGGTGCCCCCTCGCGTGTCCGGGAGGCTGCCCCCCTACCAGCTGCCAAACGTCGCTTCTTCACACCCCAAACTGCCCCGGTCCCCCACCCCGACGCAACATGCCTGGCGGCCACCGCCCCTGACATCGTAGCCTCCGTCCTCTGGGAGGCCAACTGTCCCTTCCCCATCTCCTTCACAACCACTGTCAATGCACGTCACGTGATTACACTCTTCGTGACTGATTCCCTCATGCCTGCCACCAGCTACTCCCCCTACTACGAGGCGCTTGCTAACAACATCAACTAGTCCTTCGTAGTTGGAGACAACCCCTACCAGCCTTTCCGTCCGGCACCCAATCAGGTGCAGCTCGTCATCCACGGCCTCCCAGTTGGTTTCCTCCCGCAGGACCAGTCTGACCTCTTCCCTGCACTCAGGCCAAGTCCATTAAGAATGCCAAGGATATCGATATCTTTGGTGCACAGTAGCTCTGGGCTGACCACCTCCTCCACAAGGCCACGACCTTAGTGGTCATCATCGTCGCCCCCTGAGATGTGGCCCATATTGGGTCCAAAATTGTCCTCTGCTCCACACTCCGTAATGTCCAGAACGCGCTGTCCAAGAACAAGTTCATCCAATTTAGGCATTGCTGAAAGTTTGTCCAGCCTGTACCGGCATGTACTGCTACCATTCCCGCCTGCCCAATATCTGCATCGAACCACATGAGAGCCCACTACCGTTGCCCAAACCCAACCTGCCCCAAGCTAGTCTTTCTCAAACCCATCATCGGCTGCTGCCCGGCCTCCCCTTCCAAGTGTGCAAACTGCTCCAGCAGCCACCCAGCTACTGACAGGTCCTGCCCTTCTAGCCTTTCCCAGCCGACGCAACAGACTTTAGGGTCTGAGGCAGAGGATGAAGAGGAGGACGACACCATGGACCAGGACGATGCCCCACCAGGTGATGCTCACACATCTACTCTCCCCCTTCCAGATACCGACCCTTTGGCCACCCCCCAACCCATTGTTGCCCCAATACCCCATGCTCCAGCACCCGCCTCCCAGTCTGCTGCCTTCTTCGCCTCCCTAGGGGAATCCAGTAGCCCGTCTCCATTCCCCTCAACTTCTGTTCATAAGTGATAGTACCACCCATGGATCCAAAGTTGGTGGACCGATTGCCGCCAACCCGCACTTTCCTGCCACATCTATCCATCATTCAACATAACTGCTTAGGGAGCGGGCATGTTTTTCTTTCCCTGTTTAACAGCCTTGCTGCACTGTCCTCTCCTCCCCAGGTAGTGGCCCTCCAAGACCCCTCAGTCTGGCGGCGAAACCTGCTGTTCTTTTCCATGTATAAATGCTTCTCCCCTCCTCTCACCTCAGGCCGCAAGCCTAAGGTAGCCTTCTTTGTGTACCAGGAGCTCCTTGGACCCTACTCTGTTCTTCCCTGGTTTTTTGATGGGCCTGACCTAATAGCACTAGACATCCACTCCCCGGGGGGCCTGTTTTCATCGTGTCTCCATGTTTTTCAGATATACAATTTGTGTTCTATTCATTTAGTGTTCTCCTACCACTGGACAGTGTCGCCGGCCGATGCCTACCCCCTTCATGATTTCCCCACCCTCACCATTGCGGACTTTAACCTTCACCACCCCCTTTCTGACCCCCTGCGCCAGTTTTCCGACCAGGATCTCCTGGTATCCTCTCCCTACTTCGCAGCGGCCTCCGAGGCTGGCTACAGCCTACTCAACACCCCTGGTATCCACACCAGGTTCGCTTTCGAGTGGGCAAGTAGCCCCGGCATTCTCAACCTGGCCTTTGCCAACAAACTCCTGGCTCCCTTTCAACATTCCTAGTCAGCTAACCTTGACTCTACCGGCTCAGACCACGTCCCCCTTCTTATCAAACTTTGCTCTCCACCAGTGCACAAGGCCCCTCCGAGTCCGGACTGGGATAAGGTGGACTGGCCGCCGGTACTTGAGGCACTGCAGGGGGTCGACTTTCCACCGCCTCCTCTCCTACCCACAGCTTCTGCCCTCAGCCCTTGGTTCGATCGCCACCTCGGTGCACTTTCAGCCCTCCTCTTGGCCCCCGCCCCACTCAAATGCCCTTCTCTTAGGTCTAAACCTTGGTGGTCGCCCCTCCTGACCTCCCTGCGCCGGGCCTTTAACGCCGCTGCCACGAGGTTCCGCTCATCACCTTCACCCACGCTCAGTGTCGAGGCTCGCGAGGCCCGCTCCCTCTACTTCAAGGCCATCAAAAAGGCAAAGGAAGAGCACTGGATAACCTTCCTGGCCAAGGTTGACTCCCGCTCCGTCTGGATGGCCAGGAGGCTTGCTACTGGAAGAGCCGCTTACTACTTCCCCTCCTTCCCGGGCCTATCATCCCCGAACAGATCAACTCACCTCTTCTGAGCCACTTCTTCCCCCATGGGACTTCTGCTCCCACCTCATTTATTCTCAGGCCGCTTCACAACTCACCACCTCTTTCTCCCGAGGAGGTGCAAAGGGTCCTGTCCAAGTCGTCAAACTCTTCAGCTCTGGGCCCGGCCCAGATCCCCTATGGGGTCTGGAAGAAGGTCTATGCGGCTAATCCCTCCCTTCTTGTTAACCTCCTCTCGCCCTTGTTGTCTTTCGGCTTCCACCCTCCCTCCCTGACAAAGGCCAAGGGAGTTGTCCTCTTCAAGCCAGGAAAACCAGACTATTCCTCCCCCTCCTCCTTTCGCATCATCGTCATTCTCCAGACGGTTTCGAAAATCCTAGAGAGGATTGTTGCCTCCCGCTTGTCCATAGTCACCCCCCTTATATGTCCTAATCAACCCTACACAATAAGGCTCACTCCCCGGGCTCAGCACCTACAATGCCTGCGCGGCCCTCACCCATGAGATCCGCTGCCTGCAGAACCCCGGGCTGAAAGCCTCATCGCTATTCCTTGATATCGAACTGGGTTTTGACAACATCAATTCAACACTACTTACTACATTCATCAAGTCTAGGGGGGTGCCTCCATACATCTGCGCCTGGGTCCAGTCTTTCCTTTCTAATTGACATTGTCATCTTCGCTTTCAAGGGTCTCCTAATGTGTTCTCTCCAGTGCAGGTGGGCGCGCCACAAGGGTCTCCATTCTCTCCTCTTTTGTTTGTCCACTATGTGTCTCCTCTTCATTTTAATATCCCCAAGGGAATTATATTCTCCTATGTTGATGATTTTACTGTGATGGTGGCTTCTCCCTCTTACAGGCGCAATGTGCAGCTCTTACAAGACTACTTTGTGGCATTGAAGAGAAGGGCGAGTACTATAGGCATGTCCTTCTCGGTACCCAAGAGCGAACTCTCCCACTCGAGAACCTCAAGGGACCACTGGACACACTGCCACACCCCTGTTACCCTGGATGCAACCCTCTTCCATCTCGCTGGGCTGGTTTGCTGGCTCGGCTACTCGTTTACCCCTAGCCAGGAAACCTCTCCTCACTTTGCTAAACGATTGGTCCTGGCCCAGCGGGCCGCTTTCGCTATCGTAAGACCACTCTCCCCTTCTGGCAAAGGCCTACCTCCTTATCTCAATAGGAGGCTGGCTGTGGGAGTCATCCTTCCTATCCTCTCCTATGGGGCCGATCTCCTAGTACCCAATGCCTCTGCACTCCACAAGATGGAGGTCTTCTGGAACCACGTCCTCCGCTGGGTGACCAATTGTTTCCACTCTGCCCCTACCTTGATCCTCCCTTGCGAGCCCAGCATCCCTCCTCTGGTAGTCCATCTTCCCCATAAGCGGTGAATGGCAGCCTTGAGGATGGTCTACTCGCCGCGCGAGATAAACCAGGCCTCGGCCCGGCCACCCTTGTCCATTCCCTCTGCGTCAGCAACCAGGGCTCCGGACTCCCACCAGGCCCTGTCCATTAGACTGAAGGGCAATGCATACCCACCTGCTCTGGAAGACGCCTAGGCGCTCTCCTGCGGTACGATCCCACCGTCCTATTGATGGCATAGCTCATTCCCTGGCCGGTGTCGCCGCCAAGGAGACTCTTCTAGGCCTGAACTGGCACCCGGTCGGTGGAACGGTCAACAACCGCTCCTCCTCACAGAAGTACTCCCTCCTGAAAGGCACCACTCGGTTCCTCCTCTTCCGGGACTGGGCACTACTGGCCCCCCCCCCTGTGTACTACCCCTTTCCTGCACTGGAAGCTGCGCACCCCTTCATGGGGCTGGACTGCTTTCTGGCCGGCAGGATATACCAGATGAAAGCTGGGAAGAGCTATCTAGCGGTACACACCCCCTGCAACGAGCCAGACAAGACCACCACTTGCCCTGCCTGTGGCCTTAAGCCGGAGACTACGCAACATGCTGTCCTCTCCTGTTCCTCTAAGCCCTCCTCAAGACTGCCCCATATCCCGGGAGTAGACTCTTAGGGCTGTGAGGCTCCGATATGGGCAGATAAGGACCTCTTATCACACTTTGTACAATACATTTCCGATACCAGAACCAACTTTCCCCTCGCGATGGGTGGGGGGCGGGGATCGCCCAGTACCATCCTTGTTTCAGATTGAAGTGGTGCTTCTTTTTGTTGTCTTTCCTGACTTTAGTTGACTTTCCATGCCTTATGTTTTCTCTGTGCTGGAGGCGGCTTGTCTTTGCGGTCACGATCAGTGGCCCTGGCGGGCGCAGTTTCTTGTATTACTCACCGGCGGGGATTGTTGGCAGAGAGATATTTTGTAACTGTTTGTTCTTTTTGATATTAAGGTTTTGTTTTGACCATAGCTAGTACTCCAAGCAGGTTCTTGTACATTAACAAAGAATATATGCGTTAAATAAAAAAAGAAGTAGAAAAATAAATCCCGAGCTTTAAGTTCATCCTCCGTCTCTGCTACACCTCTGGGGATTGAAAACTCAACACCACGGTTTCGATCGTGAGTTTTTTGGTTCGTTGCGAAACTTTCTCCACCCGCCCGCCCACTCCTGCCTTTGGCCTCAGCCTAGGGGAGTCTGGCTCGTCTCTCCTCTCACGCCCAGGGTATTGACTTCGGTCTACAGTGGCAGGACCCTGTCTCTTCCTGGGGGCTGGTCGGTCAGAGGCCCTCCTTGGCTGGCTGGCAGGTGGTGGGATCCCTTCCGCTACAGTGATGCTATCTCTCCCAGAAGAAGGGACTACATGAGAGACATGGTAAAACACCTGCTATGCTCTGCCTAGGTGGCCGTTGATGATCTTCCTACCTCCTTCCTCCTCCCCCCACGTGTGGTTGGAAGTCCTCTCCAGCTCCTGAGTTGGCCTCGCTGAGCCTTCTCACGGTCCGCAACCCCTTAACCACCATCGTCAGATGGCCGCGACTACAGTTGCAGTAGGGGAGAACTGTCAACACGCTAGGGTCGATCTCCCCATTTGCTTGTTCCCCGCAGAGGCTACCTAGTCTGACATGAACGCGATTACCGATAGACATTGTTTAAGGTCTTTGGGTCTACACCTCCGCTGTCCTCTCCCTATGGTTGGATCGGCTGGCACTCGACTGCTGCACCTTCTCCTCACACCGGTTATCGCCCACGCCGGGCTGGTCTCCCGCTTCCTACCATGGTATTTCACTGCCTCCTTGGAGTGGGTCTTGGGGCGGCCCCGTATCTTAGTGCGCTTCGGGCATCGCTTCCCACCTGAATGAGTTGACTCGCCCTTCGGGGCCTACCTGACTTGCTACTACCCTTTCTTTTGTCTTTTTGGGATTTCTCAACGGGTTTTCCTGGCCCTTCCTGCTTTCTTCTTCGTTAGGATTTCCTTGTTCCTCCATCCAGCCAGCCTTGGGTTTCTTTTCTTTGGGGCGAGATGTGAGGTTGACTCCATACCAGAGGGGCTTGGGGTGTTGGCTGTTTGCAGAAATGAGAGGAGGGATATGCCTTTTTCGTTGTCATAGCAAGAACTCCACATGTTTTTTGTACCCTAAACAAACAATCAATGAGTCAAATAAAAAAAAAGTCTCCAGCTTCAAGTTTGATCCTCCATCTCCGCCACACCTCCGGTGATTGAAAAGTCAACACCATGGTTACTATCATGGCTTTCGTTGTCTAGCCCCACCACCCCCACCCCATCTGCCTCCATCTAGCCTCCGTTACTGGAGGTGGGCTCGCTTCCCCTCTCCCTTAGGGTTCTCATATATTTCTTGACTCCCTCGGTTCCGTCCCTGGTTGAGGCCTCTCATCCTCGTGATGTTTCCCCTCTTCCTACCCTGCCTCGCTTAGGCGCTGGCACTGTCGGCAACCCCCTTTTCAACTTTCAACAGACGGTCGGGACTACAGTTGCAGTAGGAGACAACAGCTTACAAGGTACCGTTGATCTCTCCATTCTCTTGCTCCACTAAGAGGCTGCCTAGTCATACACGAAGACAGTTACCGACACTTGTCATTCTCGGAACTGGGTCTACCCCTTCTCTGTCCTGTGGGGCCTCATTGGCTGGCAGGTGGTGGGATCCCTTCCACTACAGTGACGCTGTCATTCCCAGAACAACGGACTACATGAGAGATGTGGTAAAAGACCTGCTTCGCTAAGGGCTCCTCTCTATGGCTGAATCGGCGGCCACCCTACTGCCACCTCCTCTCACGGTGGCACCTTACTGCCTCAATCATCTAATGTTCCAGAGGACACATGGACGCTGGCCCGCCTGCCACATACCTCCTCTCCTCGCTTCTCCATCGCCACCTTCAGGGTGGTTTCCCTTATATCCTATGCGCCCGGGGCTGTGGCTCCCTCCCCCTGGGCCTCTTCATATAGCCTAGGGGTTCCTATAATGGATTTTAGTTGTAGCCATTGGACCTTAGGGGTTCAGTTTGGGTTTCTGCCTTTCTGTCTTTCATTCTTGGGGCTAGGCATGTTCTTGGTTCACTATTGGGTAGCTAGCTTTCTTTGGTGGCTTGCTGCTAGGGGTTATTGGTGCGTGGTCTACAGGAAGGATGTCGGGCGGGAGTAGTTTTTTCTACCCCAGAGGGTTTTTTTAGCTCTGTTGATCAGCCTGCTCCGGGGGGGGGCGGTTTTTTAGGCGTCATAGCTAGTGCTCCATATGCCTTGTTGTCCTATAAACAAATAATAAAATGAGTCAAACAAAAAAAAACCAAATCCCCAGCTTTCAGATCATCCTCCGTCTCCGCTACACCTCTGGCGATTGAAAAGTCAACACCATGGTTACTATCGTGGCTTCCATCATCTAGCACCACCACCCCACCCCATCTCCCTCCATCTAGCCTGGGCTATAGGAGGTGGGCTCGCTTCCCCTCTCCCTTGGGGTCCTGATTTATTTCTTGATTCCCTCGGTTCCATCCCTGGTTAAGGCCTCTCATCTTCATGATGTTTCCCCTCTTCCAACTCCTCCTCGCTTAGGCGTTGGCATGGTCGGCAACCCCCTTTTCCACCCTCAAGAGATGGCCAGGACTACAGTTGCAGTAGGAGAGAACAGCTTACAGGCTGCAGTCGATCTCTCCATTCTGGTGCCCCTGTAAGAGGCTGCCTAGACAGACGCGAACACCGGTAACGATAGTTGTCGTTCCTGGAGATTGGGTCTACCCCTGCTCTACTCTTTCGGGCCTTCTTAGCTGGCAGGTGGTGGGATCCCTTCCACTACAGTGACGGTATCTCTCCCAGACCAATGGACTACATGAGAGACGCGGTGAAAGACCTGCTTCGCTTAGGGCTCCTCTCCACGGTTGGATGGGCTGGTACCCTACTACCACCTTCTCTCAAGCTAGCACCTTACTGCCTCAATGGTCTCTTGTCCTGCAGGACACATGAGCCCTGGCATGCCTGCCACACACCTCTTCTCCTCTCTTCTGAGTCGCCACCTTCGGGGTAGTTTCCCTCATACCCGATGCGCCTGCGGCTTCGGCCCCCTCCTCCTAGCCCTCCTCAAATGGCCTAGCGGTGCCTATGATGGATTTGAGTTGTGGCCATTGGCCCTTAGGGGTTTGGTTTAGGTTTTTGCCTTCAGGAGTTTCGTTCTAGGGGTTGGGTGCGTTCTTGGTTCACTGTCGGGTAGTCCTCTTTCTTTTCTCACTTGGCAGTCGGGGTTATTGGTTCATAGTTTACTGGAAGGATTTCGGGCGGGAGTAGTTTTTTCTACCCCAGAGGCTTTTTTTAGCTCTGGCGTTCGGCCTTGTCCCGGGGGGGGCAGTTTTTTAGATGTCATAGGTAGTGCTCTATATGCCGTTCTTATCTAATAAAAAAAATACACAATGGATCAAACAAAAACAAAACAAACTCTTCAGCCTTAAGTTTCAACCTCCGTCTCCGCTACACCTCCTGCGATTGAAAACTCCATACCACCATTTTTATTGTGAGTTTTTTGTTTCATCCAGAAACATTCTGTACCCTCCCACACACTCCTGCCTTTGGCTTCAGCCTAGGGGAATGTGGCTCTTTCCTCCTCTCCTGCCCGGGGTATTCACTTTGGTCTTCCGTCGTAGGGCCCTTTCTCTCCTTGCGGGTTGGTCTTTCGGAGACCCTGCTTGGCTGGCTGGCAGGTGGTGGGATCTCTTGTGCTACAGTGATGCTATCTCTCCCAGACGACGGGACCACATGAGAGACGCTGTAAAACACCTGCTTTGCTTTGCCTTGGTGGCTGTTGATGCTGTTCCTTGCTCGCCCTTTCCCCTTCCTCCATGCATGGTAGGGATTCCTTTCCTGCTCTCGAGTTGGCCTCGCTTAGCCTTCTCACGGACAGCAACCCCTTAACAACCATGCTCAGCCGGCTGGGACTACAGTTGCAGTAGAGGAGAACAGCCAACAGGCTAGGGTTGATCTCCCCAGTCTCTTGTTCCCCTAAGATGCTGCCTAGTCAAACGCGAACGCAATACCGATAGACGATGTATGATGTCTTTGGGTCTACCCCTCTGCCCACCTCTCCCTACTGTTGGATTGGCTAGCATCCTACTGCCCCACCTTCATCTCCTCCCGGTTATCGCCCATCGCTGACTGGTCTCCTCCTTCCCTCCATGGTATTGCACTACCTCCTTGAAGTAGGTCTGCGGGGGGCCCCCTCTCTTAGCGTGCTTCGGGCGTCGCGTCCTACTTCGATCAGTGGACTCCCCCTTCCTGGCCTAGGTAGCTTGCTGCTAGCCTTTCTTTTGTCTTTTTGGGCTTTCTCAGTGGGTTTTCCTAATCCTTCCTACTTGCTTCTTAGTTAGGTTTTCCTTGTTCGTCCCTCTAGCCGGACTTGGGTTTCCTTTCTTTGAGGCAAGATGTGTGGTTGGCTCTATACCAGAGGAGGTTGGGGGGTTTCCTTTTTCCTGTGGCGAGAGGAGGGAGATGGGTTTTTTGTCGTCAAAGCTAGCGCTCCATATGTTTTTTGTCCCCTAAACAAATAATGAATAAGTCAAACAAAAAAAAGAGAAAAAAGAGAATCCCCCGCTTTAAGTTGAGGACATCAACACCCCCGTACAGGTTGATGCAGTATGGTATGGTAACCCACGCACCTTCGCGGCCTGACATCTCCGTAACTTTGCAGCTTTCCAGTTCGCCCAGGGTAAATTCACGGAAGAGTCTGCCTTCTACCCAGGCCCTGCCCCCGCCTTCCTCATACCAGTTCCCCCCTCCTCCTCCTACGCCAGCACTGTGGCCCCCCCCAGGGGCAAGTACAACAGACCGGCGTCAAGCGCAAGAAGAAGGTGACCAGTGCAGCCCAAGTCACGGCGTCGGGTCGTCCCCTGTCCCTGGTGCATGACGCTGCCCCCCTTCCTGCGGCCGAACATTTCTTCTTCGCGTCCCGAACCGCTCCGGTCCCCCACCCTGACGCAACACGCCTGGCAGCCACCGCCCCTGACATTCTAACCTGCATTCTTCGGGAGGGGAACTGTCTCTTCCCCGTTTCTTTTTCTGCCACTGTCAATGTACGTGGCGTGATTACCCTCCTAGGGGGGGATCCCCTCACGCCTGCTACCAGCTTGTAACGGGGGCTCCCTCAGGTAGATGGCTCCCAAGGATGCGACCGCACCAAACTTCCAATCTCTCGAACACAGCTCTTGCAAAAGTGTAAAGAATAAAAGTAAACGGTGAAACTTAATATCGTTAAGCTCAGGCTTATCTCAATTAAAGTCTCTCGAGAGGATGTTGATTCTGTCGGGGTGGGAGAGTTCTCGTATAATCTTTAAGTAGTCAGACTTATACCAAAAACTCCCCGATCAGGTTACCCTGATCAACGTGAGTATGCCCTTCTCCGTAAGGGTTGCCCCGGCACCATTACCGTGTCCCCGAAGGGCTATAGGTGTCAGCGCACTCTAGCAGAAATCTCCCATATGCACATCAGTTCCTGCGAGGTGTTTACCAATACACCTGCCGGAGTGAAAACCTCTGCACATCGGTGTCTCGTCAGTGGCTAACTGTCGAGACCCTTAGGAAAGCTAACTAAATGACTCTCTTCCCATATGCTATGACCTATACAAGCACTCGTAGACATCAGCTGTCTTCTGGCTAAGTTCTATCTTTCTTGATTGCGAACTTAGGAGGTCTACGACACTCCCTCGGAAAGCTGTGTCGGCGGCGGGACCCATAGGCGCTACCCATGGTCCCTTACCCCCGGCACACCACTCACCGTGATAAGTGTCATGCTATTAGAGTCTTCAAACAACCCACAAAGAGCCTACGGCAAAAGGGGCACATGTAGGCTTGATTGGCGTAAAACCTTCCCAGATGTCTCCGGCACTACCCGGGACTACTCTGGGGACCCTTCCGGATAGCTCATGCTAACTCCGTCAGTTTCGGTCCGTTTTACTCCGTTCTTTTTGGAGAAGGTACCTGACCTTCTCACCTTGGCCCCCTTATATATCCTGCGAACAGCTTCCGGTCGGACGGACGGCGACGACGCATACAGTGTTATGGACATGTCTTCATAGATTCCATTTAACTAGCATAACGGCAACTCCACCCATTTTGGCCCATGACGCCCGGGGCGAACCCTGGGGCCGCAGGTACCTGTTAGAAATAATTCTACCAAGTGACAGCTTGTTCGGAGCACTATAGCTCCTCCCGTAGTCTTCCGATCAAAGTGCAATCAAGTGCCCGTCGATCGTCATTGCGTAACAAACAATCCTAACATTTTCCGAAATTCCTCCGAGAACATTTCCGACGGAAGGTAGGGTAATAGTGTCCCAAAGGTAGGGTAAGTATGTCCATGGTGACACGAAACCAGTCTCCATGGTAGGGTAACGTGACCTCCTTAGGCAGGGTAAACTCACCCGGCCTTCTGACCTATCCATAGGCTAGAGCAAACATTGTCACGTTATAACTACTACTTAGGTACACCTATTCCTTAAGTACCTTCTGTTCTTAGAGATTTCCGGACCATCAGATATCTCTCCGATATACGCCTGTATATCCGCCCTGTCTACCATCAGACCTCTTAGTCCTTTGTATGGGCGTAGACATAGGTTACCATAGCTCTATTGCTTAGGGTCATTACACCCTGGCCACTCACTGGGGGGAAGTGGAAGGGGTAGCAGTAGGGTGCCAACCGATCCGAACATAGAAAGAGGAGAGCGGAGGGGTAGACCCAGGGACCTTAAACATCCTTTATCGGTAATCGCATTCATGTCTGACAAGGCAGCCTCTCAGGGGAACAAGAGAATGGGGAGATCAACCGTATCCTGTAGGCTGCTCTCTCCTACTGCAACTGTACTCCCGGCCATCTGACGATAGTGGTTAAGGGGTGGCCGACTGTGAGAAGGCTAAGCGAGGCCAACTGAGGAGGAGGAGAGGACTGCCCAACACACGTTGGGGAGGAGCAAGAAGGAGGAAGGAAGAGCATCAACGGCTGCCTAGGCAAAGTATAGCAGGTGTTTTACCACATCTCTAATGTAGTCCCTTGTTCTGGGAGAGATAGCGTCACTGTAGTGGAAGCGATCCCACCACCTGCCAGCCAGCCACGGAGGGCCTCTGACCGACCAACCCACAGGGAGAGAGAGGGCCCTCCAACAGTAGACTGAAGTCAATACCCCGGGTGTGAGAGGAGAGAAGAGCCACACTCCCCTAGGTCGAGGCCAAAGATAGAAGTGGGCGGGAGGGTGGAGAAGGTTTCGCGACGAACCAAAAAACTCATGATCGAAACCATGGTGTTGAGTTTTGAATCATGGAGGTATAGCAGGGACAGAGGATGAACTTAAAGCTAGGGACATTTCTCTTTTTTTTTTTTTGTTCGAGTCATTATATTATTCTTCTATGGGATGAAAAGGTATATGGAGCACTAGGTATGACACCTAAAAAAGCTCTCCCCCCTGGACCAGGCTGAATGACAGAGCTAAAAAAACTGTCTGGGGTAGAAAAAACTACTCCTGCCCGAAATCCTTCCTGTAGACCATGAACCAATAACCCCCACTACCAAGCGACAAAGGAAAGCTAGGTACCCGACAGTGAACCAAGAACACACCTAACCCCAAGACCGAAACAGCTTAAGACAGAAACCTAAACTGAACCCACTTGAGGCCAATGGCCAGGACTGAAATCCATCATAGAAACCCTTAGGCCATATAACGAGGGCCAGGAGGAGGGAGCTGAAGCCCAGGGCGCAGAGGGTATAAGGGAAACCACCTCGAAGGCGGCGACCGAGAAGGGAGGAAAGGAGGTGTGTGGCAGGCATGCCAGCGACCATGTGTCCACCGACAAACTTGAGGATTGTGGCAGTAAGGTGCCAGCTTGAGAGGAGGTGGTAGTAGGGTGCCAGCCGATTCAACCATAGAGAGGAGCCCTAAGCGAAGGAGGTGTTTTACCGCGTCTCTCATGTCGTCCCTTGTTCTGGGAGCGATAGCGTCACTGTAGTGGAAGGGATCCCACCAGCTGCCCGCCAAAAAGGTCCCCAAGGGTAGAGGAGGGGTAGACCCAATTCTGTAAATGACAACTATCGGTAACCGCGTTCGTGTCGGACTATGTAGCCTCTTGCCGGGGCAAGAGAATGGAGAGATCGACCGTAGCCTGTAAGCTGTTCTCTCCTACTGCAACTGTAGTCCCGGCCGTCGGTTGAAGGTGGAAAAGGGATCGCCGACCATGCCGACATCTAAGTGAGGTAGGGTAGAAAGAGGGGAAACATCACGAAGATGAGAGGCCTCAACCCTGGATAGAACTAAGGGAATCAAGAAATACATCAGGACCCCAAGGGAGAGGGGAAGTGAGCCCACCTCCTGTAGCCGAGGCGAGATGGAGGGAGATGGGGTGGTGGTGGTGGTGCTAGACGATGAAAGCTACGATAGTAACCTTGGTGTTGAGTTTTCAATCACCGGAGTTGTAGCGGAGACAGAGGATGAAACTTAAAGTGAGGGATTTTTGCTTTTTTTTTGTTTAACTCATATATTCTTTGTTAAGGTACAAGAACCTGCATGGAGTGCTAGCTATGGCAAAAACAAAACCTTCATATCAAAAACAACAAACCGTAACGAAATATCTCTCTGCCAGCAATTCCTGCCTGTGTGTAATGCAACCCACTGCACCCGCCCGGTCGACTAATCGTAAAAGCAAAGACAAGGCTCCTCCCACATGGAGAAAACATAAAGTTAGAATAGTCAAAAAGAAATAGGAGAGATAACAGAAAGAACCACCCCTTCAATCTGAAATCAGGTTGGTGCCGGGCAATGGCCGCCCCCCGTCCATGGCGGGGGGAAAGCTGGTTCTGGTATCGGAGATGTATCACGCCAGACCCCATAAGAGGTCCTTGTCAGCCCATAGGGGAGTCTCGCAGGCCAAAGAATCAACTCCTCGGATATGGAGCAGCCTCGAGGCGGCGTTAGAGGGACAGGAGAGGATGGCATGTTGCATAGTCTCTGGCTCAAGGCAGCAGGCAGAGCAAGTGGTGGGTTTGTCTGGCTCGTTCCAGGGGGTATGGGCCACTAGATAGCTCTTGCCAGCTCTCATTTGATGTATTCTTCCAGCGAGAAAGCGGTCCAGTCCCATAAAGGGGTGTGGGGCCTCTGGCGGAGGATAGGGATAGTACAGAGAGGGGGGGGCCTGTAGCACCCGTTCCTGAGAGAGGAGGGACCGAGTAGCAGCTTTCAGACGGGAGTACTTCTGATAGGAGGAGAGATTGTTGCTCGTCGCAGGGACCAGGTGCCTGTTCAGGCCCGGAAGAGTTCTCTTGGAGGCGATTCGAGGGATGGAGTGAGCTATGCCATCAATAGGTAGATGAGTCCTCACGGCAGGAGAGGGTCTTGGGGTCTTCCAGAGCAGGAGGTAGGCGTTCCCCTTCAGCCCAGTGGACAGGGCCCGGTTGGAGTCTGCGGCCCTTGTTGCCAATGCGGAGGGGAAGGATGCCGGGAGCCTGGCTGAGGCTGGATGTATTTCGGGTGGGGAGCAGGCCATCCTTAAGGCCGCCATTTGGCGCTTATGGGGGAGAAGGACTACCGCTGGGGGGATGCTGGGCTCACAGGGAACGATCCAGGTAGGGGTAGAGTGGAAGCAGTTGGTCACCCATCGGAGGACCCAGTTCCCGAAGACCTCCATCTTGGGGAGCTCAGAAGAGTTGGGTACCAGAAGATCGGCCCCATGGGAGAGGATGTGGAGGATGAGCCCCACAGGAAGCCTTCGATTGAGAGAAGGAGGCAGGCCTTTGCCGGGGGGAGAGAGTTGTCTTACCATAGCAAAAGCCCCTTGGGCAAGCACCAAATGTTTTGCGAAGTGAGGAGAGGTCTCCAGGCTAGGGGTAAACCAGTAACCAAGCCAGCGAACTAGCCCAGGGGGGTGGAAGAGGGTATGATCCAGGGTGAGAGGGGTGTAGGAATGAGCCCCATGGTCCCTGGAGGTCCTCCAGTGGGACAGTTCGGTCTTGGGTACAGAAAAGGACATGCCTAGTGCACTGGCCCTTCTTTTGAATGCCAAAAAGTAGCGCTGCAGGCGCTGCACATTGCGCCTGTAAGAGGGAGAGGCCACCGTGACAGTAAAATCATCAACATAGGAAAACATAATCCCCTTGGCGATATTCAGATGAAGAGGAGACACATAGATGACAAAAAGGAGAGGAGAAATAGGAGACTCTTGCGGCACGCCCAGCTGCACTTGAGAGAACACATTAGGAGACCCCAGAAAGAGAAGAGGACAATGTCTGTTAAAAAGGAAAGACTGGCCCCAGACGCAGATGTATGGCGCCACCCTCCTGGACTTGATGAATGTAGTAAGTAGTGTTGAATTGATGTTGTCAAACCCCCCTTTAATATCAAGGAAGAGAGACGAGGCTTTGAGCCCAGGCCTCTGGAGGCACCGGATCTCGTGGGTGAGGGCGGCGCAGGCGTCGTAGGTACTGAGACCGGGGAGCGAGCCGCACTGGTTTGGGTTGATTACACCGCGTGAGCGGGCAACAAGGGACAGGTGCGAGGCAACAATGCTCTCTACGATTTTTTAGACTGCCTGGAGGAGGAGGCTGATGCGAACGGAGGAGGGGGAAGAATAGACTGGTTTTCCTGGATTGGAGAGGACAACTCCGTTGGCCTTTTTGAGGAAGAGAGGGTGGAAGCCGAAGGGCAGCAGGGGCGACAGGAGATTAACGAGGAGGGAGGAACTAGCTGCATGGACCTTCTTCCAGACCCCATAGGGGATCTGGTCCAGGCCGGGGGCTGACGAGTTTGATGACTTAGAGGGGACCCTTTGCCCCTCCTTGGGGGAGAGAGGGGGTGAGTCGCGGAAGGGCCTGAGGATAGATGGGGTAGGAGCAGGAGTCTTGTGGGGGAAGAAGTGACTCTGGAGAGCTGAATTGATCGGTTTGGGGGAGGAAAGGCCGCGAAAGGAGGGGCAGCCGTCTGGGACCCTTCCAGTGGAAAGCCTTTTGGCCGCCCAGACCGAGTGGGAGTGAACCTTGGATAGGAAGCTTTTCTAGTGCTCGACCTTTGCCTTCTTCATGGCCTTCAAGTAGAGGGAGCGGGTCTTGCAGGCCTCAGTACTGAGTGTAGGTGAGGGGGAGGAGCAGGACCTTCTGGCAGCGGCATTGATAGCACGGCGCAATGAGGTCAAAAGGGGGGACCATCAAGGCTTGGACGTAAGTGAAGGGCGTTTTAGTGGAGCAGGGGCCAGGAGTAGGGCTGAAAGGGCACCAAGGTGTCGATCGAACCACGTGCTGAGGGTGGAAGCTGTAGGGAGGAAAGGTTGTGGTGGAACATCGACTCTTCGCAGGGTCTCAAGTACCGGTGGCCAGTCTACATTATCCCAGTCCGGGCTGGGAGCGGCCTTGTGCATTAAGGGCGAGGAAAGTTTAATAAGGATGGGGACGTGGTCAGAGCCGGCAGATGGGAGATCAGCCGACCAGGAATCATGGAAAGGAGCCAAAAGCTTATTGGCAAAAGCCAAGTCAAGTACACCCGGCCTGGTGGCCAAGTCGAAGGGGAAGCTGGTGTGGATTCCAGGGGTGTTGAGCAGGTTGTAGCCAGCCTCAGAGGCGGCCTCGAAGTAGGGGGAGGGCACCAGCAGATCCTGGTCTGAAAACTGATGCAAAGGGTCAGAGAGGTGGTGGTGCAGGTTGGGGTTACCAAGGGTGAGGGAGGGAAAGTCATGAAGAGGAAAAGCATCCGCTAGCGACACTGTGCGACGGGGAGAGGAAACAAAATTAATGGAATATAAGTTGTAAATCCGAAAAACATGAAGAGACGACGAGAACAAGCCCTTAGACGAGTGAATATCCAGTGCCATTAGGTCAGGCCGATGAAAGAAGCAGGGAAGAACAGGGGAGGCTCCGAGGAGCTCCTGAAAGACACAGAAGGCTACCTTAGGCTTTCGGCCAGAGGCGACAGGGGGGGAGAAACACTTATACATGGAGAAGGACAGTAGTTTCCCCCTCCAGACTGGGGGGTCCTGGAGGGCCACTACTTGGGGGGGAGATGGCAGCGCAGCACGGCTGTTAAACAGTGAAAGAAAAACATTCCCACTCCCTAAGCAGTAATTTTGAACAATGGAAAGAAAAGGCAGGAAAGAAGGGGATGGCGGCAATCGGTCCACCAAATTTGGATCGATGGATTGTGCTATCACTTATGAAAGGAAGATGAAGGGAACGGAGACAGGCTACTGGATTCCCCTAGGGAGGCGAAGAAGGCAGCAGACTGTGTGGCGGGTGCCGGAGCATGGGGAACCGGGGCCACAGGGGGCCTGGGGGTGGCCAAGGAGTCGTTTCCAGGGAGGGAGGGAGTGGGCGTGCGGGTATTGTCCGGCGGGGCATCCTCTTGGTCCATGGTGTCGTCCTCCCCTTCATCTTCTACCTCAGACCCAGAGGACTGTTGTGTTGGCTGGGATGGACGGGAGGGGCAGGACCTGTCAGTAGCAGGGTGATCACCGGAGCAGTTGCTGCACTTGAGAGGGGAGGCTGGACAGCAGCCGAGGACAGGTTTGAGGAAGCCCAGCTTGGGGCATGTGGGGTTGGGACAACAGTGGTTGGCTCTCGTATGGTTCGATGCACAGATTGTGCAGACAGGAATGGTGGCACGGCAGGCTGGGGCCGGGTGGCCAAACTTCCAGCACTGCCTACATTTCATGAATTTGTTCTTGGAGACCGTATTTTGAACATTGCAGACCTTGGAGTAGAGGAGGATCTTGGACCCAATATGGGCCACATCGGAGGGCGCGATGATAATGACCACTGAGGTGGTGGCCTTGTGAAGGAGGGGGTCAGGTTGGAGGTAGCGGGCACCACAGATGTCGACATCCTTGGCATTCTTAATGGACTCAGCGAGTGTGGGGAAGAGGTCGAATTGGTCCAGTGGGAGGAAGGCAACTGGGAGGCCATCGATGACCAGCTGGACCTCGTTAGGCACGGGGCGGAAGGGCCGGTAGGGATTGTTTCCAACGGCGAAGGACTGGTTGATTCTGTTGGCAAGTGCCTCATTGTAGGGGGAGTAGCTGGTGGCAGGCATGAAGGGATCGGTAGCTAAGAGGGTGGTAACGCCATGTGCATTAACAGTGGCTGTAAAAGAAACGGGAAAGGGGCAGTTTGCCTCCCAAAGAATGGAGGCAACAATGTCACAGGCGGTTGCCGCCAGGCATGTTGCGTCGGGGTGAGGGACCTGCACGGTTCGAGGCGCAACAAAGCGTCGTTCGGCAGCAGGAAGGGGGGCAGTCTCCCGAACCCGGGAGGGGGCACTACCCGACGCCGCGACTTGGGCTGCGGTGCTCACTTTCTTCTTGCCCTTGGCGTTGTTCTGTTGTACCTGGCTCCTGAGGGGGGCTGCAGCGCTGGCGTAGGAGGAGGAGGGGGGGACTAGTGTGAGGAAGGAGGGGGCGGGGCCCGGGTGGAAAGTAGACTCTTCCGGGAATTCGCCCTGCGCGAACTGGAAGGCTGCAAAGTAGCGGGGGTGTCTGGACGCGAAGGTACCTGGGTTACCATACCACACACCATCAACTTGCACGGGGGAGTCAATGTCCTCAACTGGAATGTCTAGGATATAGCCGGCGGGGGGGCGGTACTTAGCTCCCATGGGAGCAGAAGGGGGGGGAGGCGGTGGGGGGCGCCTTGTCTGTTTTGGCGGGGGAGGAGCGAGGGGGCCTAGTGGGGCAGCTGAGGGGCGGGCAGCTGATGCTGTGACCCTCAAAGAGAGGTCGCGGATGGAAGCTTCTAGTGTAGGGAGAGAGGGAAGATCCTTGGGGGCAGCCGTGGAGGACTGCTCGAGGGCCTCAAGCCTTTGGATGATGCTGCCTATCCCAGAGAGGGCAGTGCAGAGTAGTGGTAGGAGGATAGTTTCGCCAGCAGACAAGTCTTGAAGCTGGGAGTCGGTAGGGCGGGGAACCAGAGGGGCTACCTGTCCTATGTGGCGGAGAGTGCGGGCTAGCTCTTCCGTTACCAGAGAGAGGTGAGCGGGAAGGGAGGGAGTTGGAGTCCGTGACTTGTAGGGCGCAGAGCGGTTAGAGGCTCGAGAGCCAGACCTTGAAGGACCCAGACCAGGCCCCTCCATGATGAAGGGGGCTGTGCCGGGTAGTGAGGGGGCTGTGCACTTAGAGACTGAAGCCTAAGCGAGAGAAAGAATTAGGTGTGTGGAGATGGTTGCCATGCGAAACCCTGGAGTTTTGCCTGGCCGAAAGTGGTAATGTTTTTAAGCGAGAGGAAAGTAGAGGGCATGGAGCATGAACTTAAAGCTAGGAAGGCACCTCAATATTTATAATCCGCCTCTGAGTGGTCACACCCTACAATCAATCCCTTACCAACCATGTTCCTGCAGTACTAATGATTCAGTATCTCTGAAGTACGAACTCTATTTGACACTGAAAACTAACTTCCACACTCTCTTCCTACGTCGAGTGAGCACCTCTGGCAAAGGACTTATCAATAACTCTTCTATATGTATAGCTTGCAGTGCATGATGAAGATAACTAACTCGCCCAGTGAGTTGTTATCAACCAATAGTGAATAGGTCTTCCACACGACTTTGGTTCATGTGAGCTAAGTGGGCATGCATATTACTTCTCACAATAGTCTATAGATTGCAGAGCTCGTAGCTCCATAACTAAGCCACCAATCTGAACCAACTAAGTCTTATCTTGTAGAGCGGAGCTCCTTCGATGTTATCCCGTGAAAATCGTCACCACTCAGTCGTATGCCTTGTAGCTCCGCGGACAGGGCTGCGTAGGTGCCTTATCATTTTGTGTGATAATATGATATCATTACAATAACTACGGCATGGCCCGGAGTGGACATGCGACCTTATGCATTTCGTCACATGCCATACTGATTACGCTTCTATGTGTCACATTATGTCCCTCCCCATCTACACTCATCCCGAGTCTTTCTATATCTATTTTTCTCTATATACGGTACATTGTTTATAGTTGTAAAGGAATTTCCATCTAGGACTCTATTTAAGTAGGGCAAAAAACCTTTTGCACGTTTACTTGTCCACACATAGGAAAACCTTTCCTGATAATCGTATCTCAGCTGTGCCATTTCCGGGTTGTCCCTGTAGAATTCTTCCAATAAGTTGGAAGCATGTTCAAGATGCTCTGGTGGTTCCCAGGTATTTTCATCCTCCGAACACTCTTTCCACTTAACAAAGTACATCAGCAAAAAAAAGATTTGTCCACATCCTCAAGTCCAGTTTGCATTTGGATCTTCCTATGCCTCTGGTAAGGTAGGAAGGTATCCCAAGAACCTCTGGTAGAAGCAAATATAGAGGGTCAAAATTAGCTAAAACACATTATTTTAATAAAAAGATACAGGGATTTTATATTATATATCAAAGTTTCAGCCTTATCAGTTGAAATCTGATATTGAGTTTTGAATTTTCAAATCCAACTTACGAAATTGTAGGAAAATCGATTGTACTACTTTAAACCACTAAAAGTCTGCAAAATAATAGTCCATTTGCCAAGCCGTTTGGTACAAACCATCTATTTTTTGCATCTTAAGCCTGATGCAAAGATTTGCTATTTGGCCTATGGGATGCACCAGATGCGCTCTAGATGCATTCTGGATGCCTTCTATTAAAAACTCAGGTTCCAGATGCAGGCTCATTTTTTTAACTGATGTATTTGAGTTCTCAGATGCGTTTATTGTGTGCAGA
Organism: Tuber aestivum; assembly: GCA_900010015.1. Lineage (NCBI taxonomy): Eukaryota > Fungi > Ascomycota > Pezizomycetes > Pezizales > Tuberaceae > Tuber > Tuber aestivum. Next base: position 617,234 of record LN890976.1, read on the forward strand.
GACTCTTTTCATGCAGGAGAGAATCTCACTTTTAACAATCTTCTCTACCTCCCATTCCAGATCGCCATTGATCTCATCTGATGCCTGTAGCCTCTGTTCCCTTTGTGGTAAAACTGATGTTTAGTAGAGTTCAAGGAGTAACACATGAAATACGGGGTGTATTTTCCACCATTGGGAAATTTCCAACTTGAAGGCTCAGTCACCTCATTTTTCTAGTATTCAAAAGGGTCTATAAAGTTTTGGACTCAACTTCTTGGATCGGTGTTTTGTCCAAAGATTCTGTGCATTAAGCATTCCTTGATCTCCAACCTCAAAGTCTGGTTGTGGGTCGACCTTCGTGTCGTAGTACTTGCTTATTGCTTCTCGGGTGAGTTGTAGTGTGTCTCAGACTTGTTGGTATATTTCCTTCATCCAGTGGGCGTAGGTTGTTGCCCCTGGATTCCGTACTTCTCTTTCCTTCATCCATTCTGTTCGTGGATGATAACCATAGTTTGCATAGAATGGGGTTAAACTGTGCCCTTGTGTTACCGAGTTGTTGTATGCGTACTCGGCTAACGGGGGTAGAGAACACCAGTCATCCTGATTGTAGTTGATCAAACTTCGAAGGTAACCTTCCCGCACTTGGCTTGTTCTTTCCGTTTGTCCATCAGTCTGCAAGTGATAGGCGGTCAACATTCTTCTCTTGATTTCTAACAACGTGCACAGTGATTCTCACAATTCTCCTGCAAACTTTACATCTATATCCCAGACGATTTCAGTTGGCAACCCATGAAGTTTCCAAACTTCTCGTACAAATGCGGTCGTGACATCCTTAGCACTGGCAGTTCCTGGTAGAGGAACCAAGTAGGCCATTTTAGTGAATCGATTGACTAACACCATAATCTGGGCTTTGTGGTTGGATGGAGGAAGTTGTATGATGAAGTCCGTAGAGATCGAGCTCCATGTTGCGAAAAGTATTTGCAGCAGTTGTAAGAAACTGTACTTAACCTGTCTCAGGGATTTGCCTTGTCGGTATTTGTTGGATGATCGAACATGGTTATTAACCTAATTCCTTAATCCTTTTCGGTGGAAATGTCGCATAACGATTTCTAGGGTTTTTTCTTGTCCGAAATGTCCGGCTTCTTTGGAGGCATAACAACTTTTTGCCATCAAGGTTCGTAGTTCCTCTGAGGCTGGTACATGCAGCCTATTTTTGAAATAGATGAGCCCATCCTTTGTTGACCAGTGCTTAGGCCATTGTGCATTATCGTCTCTTAACCTTTCCCACTCCTTTCTTCTAGATTCCCAAACCTCGTCTTCCTTTCCAGCCTTCTTTACTGACGAGGTAAACTCTTCATGGAAGTTCTTGGAGTTTGCATTTAGCATGACTATAGTTGCCATGACCACTGATTCTTTATGCAGTTGGCTGTGAGTTTCTTGGTCGGGTAAATCGAAGTGTTGATTGAGGTTTTCATCTTCATTTAGGAAGCCGATGCATGGTGAGGTCTCAGTTAATCCAGTTTCCGTGCTCCCCAATCCTTGTTCTGCTCTTTCCATGTCGTTTAACTCTATTTCATTCTGGAGTTCACCCATGCGAATCTTTCCTAAGATTAACTGTGCAATCTTACTCCCAGCCTGCACTTTCTAGTCCTCCCTATGGGTGTTGTACAGCAGTGGCTTTACTTGTTCTCTATAGTCCGCATCAATGATATCGGCGAGGGTGTCAATTCCGTGTTTAGTAGTGAAACCACTTTTGGGTGTGATGTGTCCATAGGTTCCTTTAGGTACTGATATTGCTATTCCTGTTTTGTGTAGGGCTTGCCCTTTGCCTGGTTTGAGAGTATCTTTTAATACATACAGATAATATCCTGCCACTTCTCTGGTTCCTTTTGTTGGTAGCTTTGCTTCTGGACAGAGTTGCATTACTCAGAATACGTTTTGTGTAGGGTTTGTTGGGACTACTTTGTAGTTGTCTAATCCTAGTACAATAGAAATTCGGATGATGGCAAAGTGAGTATGTTTCAAAATCGACTGCTCAGTGCGTTCAGACGCTTCCTCAGGGCAGTACTCCGGCCGCCTACTTCATGCATCGGGCTTGCCGCTGCTCGTCCCTGGTCGATAAAAGATTTTAAAGCCAAAATGGGTTAACTTTTAAAACCGATCGTATTTGTCAGGCCCTGTAACGACCCTACGATATGGAGCTATGGTAACCTACGTCTACACCCATACATAGGACCAAGAGGTCAGATGGTAGACGAGGCTGATATGCAGGCGCATATCCGAGAGATATCTGATGGTCCGGAAATCTCTAAGAACAGAAGGTACTTAAGGAATAGGTGTACCTAAGTAGTGGTAATAACGTGACAATGTCCACTCTGGCCTAGGGATAGGTCAGAAGGCCCAGTGAGTTTACCCTACCTAAGGAAGTCACGGTACCCTACCATGGAGCCTGGCTTCGTGTCACCATAGACATACTTACCCTACCTTTGGGACACTATCACCATACCTTCCGTCGGAAATGTTGTCGGAGGAATTCCGGGAAATGTTAGGATTGTTTGTTACGTAATGACGATCAACGGGCACTTGATTGCACTTTGATTGGAAGACTACGGAAGGAGCTATAGTGCTCCGAACACGCTGTAACTTGGTAGAATTATTCCTAACAGGTACCCGCGGCCCCAGGGTTCGCCCCGCGCGTCATGGGTCAAAATGGGTGGAGTTGCCGTTATGCTAGTTAAATGGAATCTATGAAGACATGTCCATAACACTGTATGCGTCGTCGCCGTCCGTCCGACCGGAAGCTGTTCGCAGGATATATAAGGGGCCAAGGTGAGAAGGTCAAGTACCTTCTCCAAAAGGAACGGAGTAAAACGGACCAAAACTGACGGAGTTAGCATGCGCTATCCGAAAGGGTCCCCAGAGTAGACCGAGGTAGGACTGGAGACATCTGGGAAGGTTTTACGCCAATCAAGCCTACACGTACCCCTTTGCCGTAGGCTCTTTGTGCGTTGTTTGCAGACTCTAATAGCCTGATACTTATCACGGTGAGTCGTGTGCTGGGGGTAAGGGACCATGGGTAGCGCCTATGGGTCCCGCCGTGGACACAGCTCTCTGGGGGAGCATCGTAGACCCCCTCAGTTCGCAATCAAGAAAGATAGAACTTAGCCGGAAGATAGCTGATGTCTACGAGTGCTTGCATAGGTCATAGCATATGGGAAGAGAGTCATTTAGTTCCCTTTCCTAAGGGTCTCGACAGTTAGCCACTGACGAGTCACGGATGCGCAGAGGTTTTCACTTCGGCAAGTGTATTGGTAAACACCTTGCAGGAACAGATGTGCATAAAGAAGATTTCTGCTAGAGTGCACTGACACCTATGGCCCTTCGGGGACCTGGAAATGGTGCCGAGGCAACCCTTACGGAGAACGGCATACTGATGTTGGTCGGGGTAACCTGATCGGGGAGTTTTTGGTATAAGTCTGACTACTTAAAGATTATACGAGAACTCTCCTACCCTGACACAATCAACATCCTCTCCAGAGACTTTAATTGAGATAAGCCTGAGCTTAACGATATTAAGTTTTACCGTTTACTTTTATTCTTTACACTTTTGCAAGAGCTGTGTTCGAGATATTCGAAGGTTGGTGCGGTCGCATCCTCAGGAACCATCTACCTGAGGGAGCCCCCATTACAGGCCCTCCAAGCCTTTGTAGTGAGGAAGTACTGTAGATTCTGGTGATCAGTATAGATGGTAATAGGATGATTCGTGCCCATCAAGTAACATCACCATTCCTTGAATGCTTCGACAATGGCAAGAAGTTGCTTGACATAGATATCGTAATTGTGCTCAGCAGGATTTAATTATTGGGAGTAGTATGCAATTGGGTGCAGTCGTTTTGCAATAAACTGGGAGAGTATGCAACCTAAAGCGAAATCGTTAGCATCCGTTTCCACTACTGTATCCCTTTCTGGTTTGAAATGGTAGAATATTGGTGAAGTAACGAATTTTTCTTTTAACCTTTCAAAGGCTTTGTTTGCTTCATCCATCGATAGGAAACCTCCTGGGGTTACCTTTAATAATTCGGTGATGGGTTTATGTAGA
>LN890976.1:626415-641228 GCA_900010015.1 Tuber aestivum
TGCGTGGTCGTTTAAGCGAGGGGGGGCCCTGAGGCCGAAAGATAGGTGATAAGCGACCCTGCCCACAAGACTGTGAGGCCCCGTCAGGCTGGGTAGGAGGTTGCGGAACGAGAGGGGGTGAGGACCCCATGGTGGAAGTGATGGAAGGAAACTTTGACCCCGGTCGGGCCAAAGAAAGGTATCGTGGTGGGTAAGATAATTCCCTGGAACGTAAGAAAGGGTGTCCAAAGGAGATTACCAGATTGCGTAAAGAACATAAGGTATAAGGGGGCACACCCCCTTATATAGATAGGAAATCCTCCAGGATCACTAATACAAAAGAAAGTCCTTGGCGTCGCGCGCAGCCGCGATCTTTCCATCATGTTCCGCCAGGTTCCGTCGCGTGGTAACCTATCCCAATTATAACACAAAGGAAATCCTACAACGCAACCAAAGAAACCACAGTCGATATATGCAACCAAAAGTCCAATGTTCCTCCACGTTCAGCACGCCGGGTGGCCGTGACAGTTTACAAATAGCTGAGAAGTTTTTTATGAATCTTCTGTAGAAATTTGTGAAACCCATAAAAATCTGTAGGTCCCTTATGGACTTCGGTGGCACCCATTTGTTAATGGCATTCACCTTTCTATCAGTCATTAACACATCTGTCGTTGAGATAACATAACCGAAAATTCCAATTCTTTCACATGGAAGATCGATTTCTTTAGTAAAATTGCTAATCGCTACTTTGAAGTTGCCGTAGGACTTTTCTTAAAAGTTCAATGTGTTCTTTCTCTTTCTTGGAATAAATTAGGATATCGTCTATGTAACAGACAGCTCCTTGCCCCAAGAATTCTCATAGTACAATATTCATCATGTTTTGGAATGTTGCCAGTGCATTGATCAAACCGCAAGGCATGACTCTATACCTCCATTTGCCGTACGGATATCTAGATGCGACTTTCTCCTCCTCTTCTTCATTCGTTCATACGAGGTTGTATCCTTTAGCCAACTTGATTTGGGACATGATTTCGCATCCTTCCACTGCATTCCTTAGTCCTGACATAAGTGGTAGTGGGTATTTGTTTGCTATCGTAAGTTCATTTAGCTTTCAGTAGTCAATACAAAGTTGTAGGCCTCTACCAGTCTTTGGAGCAAGAAGGATAGGCACTTGGTATAGGGAATCACTAGGCACTATTCTGCCTTGTTTGACCATTTTGTCAAGATATTACCTTAGAACCTTTTGGCTTATTTGTCACATTGGGTAAATAGGCCCCCATGGCGGTTTAGCTCCTTCGATCAGCTTGATTTTATAATCATTATTCACTATGTTCTGGTAATCGGTCCTAGGCTTGGGTGGAAAAAACATCCTGGTAGTCTTAATAGTATTTGGGAAGTTTTTCCCAAATTACTTCACATGGTTCATTGGGGTATTCGAATGGCGCTATCATGTGTTTGGCATGCATTCATCCATTGAGCATGGCCTTATCGTCAAATAGGGGGAACTCATCTCATTCTACTTTACTATATTCCTGTGCGGGCCTCATGTGGTCCGCACATTTTCCTTCTGTGAACGTCCATGATTTTCCATTACCAATATTGGTGATCGGGTATTGGTCGTGCCACCAACCAAATGGTATAGTCATGTCTTGGGCAACTATATTCACTACATCACAAGACACAAGTGAAGAATGTTGGTTGGGGCCTATTTCCAACCGTCATGGGTTAGTGTAGAGGGACCCCTTTTCCTTTGATGGTTTACCATCGAATCCTTCAATTTGAAGAGGTTTTTCTGGTTTCTCAGTGGGTATGCCGAACCGTTGTACTAATGGTTTACAGATAACAAAGATATTAGGGCCCGAGTCTAATAACACTACGAATTGGTACTTGTTCTTTGTTGGAGCAGCGAAATGCTATGCCTTCGGGGCATTTGTACTGTTATAGTTCGGGTACATTGATTTTGGTTCATTTAGGGCCCTTAAAGGGGCCTTGATTGCTTGTCTGTCGTTTGCTCATAATTGCGGGGGTGGTAATTGTTACCACTCCTGTATGGTTTTGGCTACTAAAGCCTCCTCAGACAACCTTGAATGTTTTTGCTTGAATACCCTCCATAATGATATTTGATGATACAGAAGTCAGAAACCTAAACTGAGTCAAGGATCAACCTTTGAACCCAGCCTTAGGGTTTTCTTTCGGTTCCCATCATGGGGGTCCATACAGGGTAAGCACACTGTCCCCGTTCTCTCTCTTCCTTATAATAGACTACCCCACTGGCATTTCTGTCACCATGGGTGCCCCTTCCCGTACTTGTACCAGCCTCTCCTTGTGAGATACCCCGTTTATGACTAATGCGTATAGAGTCTTTGGACACCAGGTTGTCTTCCCTTGCATAGAGCCATTTCAATCTGGTACGTCTTTCTGGGACTTTTTCCATCGGGTGTGCAACCTTGCTGAGTGTACTATTACCAGTTTCAACCCGTATCAGGCTGCGTCCAGCCAGCTTGGACTCATGTCTAGCTGGTTCGATAGGTATGTACTATTTGGTTATACCCCCGATCTTCTTTGCCACTTTTTCACATGCCACACCTGTAGAGGCCTCTGAAGGGTGTGCATCCCACTCCTTAGGCACTTTGCATGCTTCAGCCCTTTCTCAGAGTATGCCTCTACGTCATTCTTGTATACTGTATTCCAAAGAGCATCTATGCATAGGTCGGGGACAGATGTACTGTAAAAGCATGATGACGTATTTCTTCGTCTTGTTGACCATCCTATGTAGGGTGTGCTTCCCTTTTGCAGATGCTCCACCATTGCCCTTCTACTCTGGTTCTATACCCTTGCTTAATCCGAAGTAGTTTCTCATATCCGAGATGCTGGATTTACTCAAGTTTGGCCCACCTTCCCATGCGCAGGGGTTGGGCGGACTTCTACTCATCGGGTTCTAGGCACTGCGATCCTGCGCCCAGTAATTTGGTTTACCGCGGCAGCCTTTCCACAATCTCCCCAGTTATGATTAGTGAGTCCACAGCACTTGCAGCCATTTTCTTTGCGCCATGAGTTGATTAAATCTTGTGGAATCCCTTTGTGTGCCAACTTCCAGCTGGTGTGAACTCGTTTTATTGGTGACGAGTTGGTTACCACGGGTTTCCATTTTCCCTTGTCACCTCCCTTAGGTGGGGACCAAGTCTTAGCCTTTCCTTTAGGTTGACTAGTTCGATCCCCACCTTCAAATTTCCTTTTTGGAATTGTCGTCACAGAGCTACTGCTCTTCAAGTGGAGTTGCTGGTTGAATTCCTGGTCCTTGGTGCCTACAGCTTGCAGCTGTTTTATCCATTCTTCCTCCGAGTCGGCCTCGTCATACAACATCCTAGGGAGGATGGAAGGTGGAAGTTTGCTTTCCACCAGTTGTCTCCAGCTTTGACCCTTCATTTCTCCTTTCATATTGAGCAGCTCGACCCTTGTAATGTAGGCTTCGATGTTGTTCTGGTAGGGTACTTTGGTCATGGCTGTCAATGCCTTTCGGGCCTTGTTGAAAGGAGAGTCTCCCTGCAAGATTTCTGTGCTGAAATTTTCCCACAGCCTTAACTCCTTACGTCTATCCTGGCCTGCTAATCCATTGATGGCATTTCTGTACCATTCCCTAAAGCGTGCGAGTTCCTTCCCCTTAGTCCTTCCTAAGACGCATATGACCTTGTCATGATCCGCCTCCCAATGGTGGGGGTTCCTCCAAAAATAGTCCTTGCATGATGTCAACCAGTTTTCTACTTTCTGGTGCTCATGATTTTCGAAGTAGGATGGCAGTTCGGCTGGTTTTCTCCTTGTGCCCACCACTGCTCATGTCATCAAGGCTGTCCACTCCTCAGCCTCGTAGTGTAAATTTCCTGGTCTATCACTTCTACTGAGATGTCCACCACCTCTGGCAGGAGGTCTGTGCCTCTACCAGCAGGTCTACTGGCTCCACCGAGAGGTCCACCACCTCCACCAGGAGGTCTACTACCTCCGCTGGGAGGTCCACCTCCTCTGTTTGGGTACTTATTTGCAGGGAGCGGTCATGGAGCAGGTGGTCCCGCACTTGATTGATCTGCTTCTGTGCCATGGACTGTTCCTCCATAGGAAGCTCCTCCATAAGGACTTGGGAGTAGTAGGAATATAAAGTTAATGTTTCCTTGTAATGTGGCTTGACCCTGTGGGGCCTTTTGAAATCTCCTTTCTACCGCCATGGTTACTCCATTGGCAATTAGCTCGCTCATGTCCATCCTTATGCAGGCTACCTCTCTAAAGATGTCATTTTGGAACCTATTTCCTCGTTCTGTTAGGGTAGGCATATCCTCCTTGCTTTTCGCCTGTCTTTCCTTATTCTAGTCTCGATGGTTTTTGGTATTGGCGACAAATGCGGATAACTTGTCACTGAGAGCAGTTGATTGATCTTCATAATCATTGGAGGCGTTCATTTGGAATTTTTCAAAGGCTTTTTGATTAACCTTTCTTTGTTCTTGCAACTGCTGAATCATTTGTCCCAAGCTATTTTCCAATTCCATAGCATCCACACTACATTCTGCACCTTTCCGTTCCAACTGTGTGGTTTTCATGGATTGTTCCTGCTGTGCCAGATTTGATCTGACAATTTCTTCTCCTACTGGTAAATGGTAGCTTTCAAGTTCTGCTGCTTCATCTCCCTACAGCTCCCAGGAAGCTCATTCTAATCGAGCCAGTTTATCTACACTGAACTTCTCATCTTGATCCACAGTTTTCTTTATGCCGGCCAACTTGTCAGCGATTCCCTTTCCAGATTCTGTTGAAGGCGCGTAGGTGACTTGGTAATCGTTTTGGGTCTGTGTAATACTTCGGTCCAATTGGGCCCTTACTTTGCAACTAAGGTTGTAAAATTCTTGAACCTTGGTTTTTTGGTATAAGGGTTTGGTAGAGGAGGTCGTCCTCCTCTGCCCATTGGTCTGAACCTAAATGGATCTTGTAATGAAAGTGGACTTTCGCCCGACCGGGGATCTCATCTGCCCGGTGCAGTTGGTGATTCAGTCATATCTGTATCGGAGGGCTCACCACTCTGCGTGATTTGAGGTATGTCCGATATATTGTTCCATGTTCATCTTACATTGCTATGTAAGCCCAAGTTTCAACTCCAAAGAAGCCAATGATCCCTCATGACTGTCTTTACTTTGGTAGAAAAAAATAGATCTCGATGTTATATATTATATCACAGGTGGGTTCGTCGTAAGGTTGCCAGTCAGGGTCATTAAAGAGGTGGCGGAAGAAATTGGGTTGCTTCCACTCTTGTGGGTAGGTAAAGGAAGATAGTTTCTCTTCTTTGAATAAGGGAATGTCAGGTAAATCTGTTTCCCTGAAAACAAAATCGATTGTGTCAAAAAGGAGTTTGATAAGATGAATTATTTATTCGCAGATGTAGGTTCTGGGTAAAACTTCAAAGTCCACTATTTGAGCTGGTGGTCTTATCGGTATCATTTAAAAAGCCATGGTAACCAGAGGTTATTAATATAGTGTTAGGAGGTAGGTAACTCTAAAGCCAAGGGAGTATATGCCAGGCCCTGTAGTCTTCTATCTCGGAGATAGTCGAGAAGGCTCATAAAGATAAAAGTCAAGTAGAACGAATATATTGACAAGATCTCGTCTCCGGTCGCTGATAATAAACTTAAAGCTGGGGACTTTCTTTTTGTTTTTATTGGACTCGTTTTGTATTTTGTTTATGAGACAAAAACTGCATAGGGAGCAATAGCTACGACGCGTAAAAAACCTCCCCCCCCAAGACCCGGCCGAACGACAGAACTAAAACAAGCCCTCCGGGCTAGAAAAAACTATACCGTGCCCGAAATCCTTTCCGTAAACTACCAACCAATAACCCCCCCTGACAAGTGACAAAAGAAAGCTAACTACCTGACTGTGAACTAAGGACACGCTGAATCCCAAGAACGAAAGACCTGAAGGTAGAAACCCAAAGCGAACCATGAAGGGCCAATGGCCACAACTCCAATCCATCATGGGAACCACTAGGCCATATGATGAGGGCCAGGAGGAGGGAGCCGAAGCCCCGGGAACATAGGGTGTAAGGGAAACCACCCTGAAGGCGGCGACTGAGAAGTGAGGAGAGGAGGTTTGTAGCAGTCGTGCCAGCGACTGGGTGTCCTCCGGGACAACCGACGATTGAGGCAGTAAGCTGCCAGCTTGAAAGGAAGTGGTAGTAGGGTACCAGCCCATCCGATAGTGGAGAGGAGCGCTAAGCGAAGCAGCTGTTTTACTGCATCTCTCATGTAGTGCTTTGTTTTGGGAGAGATAGTGTTACTGTAGTGGACGGGATCCCACCAGCTGTCAGCCAAACACCCCCTAAAGAGACGAGGAGGGCTAAATCCAATTCCATAAATGACAACAATCGGTAACCGCGTTCGTGTCCGACTAGGCAGTCTCTTACGGGGGCAACAGAATGGAGAAATCGACTGTAGCCTGTAAGCTGTTCTCTCCTACTGCAACTGGAGTCCTGGCCGTCTGTTGAAGGTGGAAGAAGGCTGTTGCTGACCATGCCAATACTTAAGTGAGGCGGGGTAGGAAGAGGGGAAACATCATAAAGATGAGAGGCCTCAATGAGGGATGGAACCGAGGGAATCAAGAAATAAATCAGGACTATAAGCGAGAGGGGAAGCGAGCCCACCTCCTACCGCTGAGGCTACATGGTGGAAGATGCGGGGGGGGGGGTGGTGGTGCTAGACGATGAAAGCCATAATACTAACCATGGTGTTCAGTTTTCAATCCCTGGAGGTCTAGCAGAGACGGAGCATGAAACTTAAAGTGGGCGATTTTTTTTTATTTTTTTTTATTTAACTCATATATTCTTTGTTAAGGTACAAGAACTTGCATGGAGTGCTAGCTGGGGCAAAAACAAAACCTTAATATCAAAAACAACAAACAGTAAACAAAGATTCCTTCGCCAACAATCCCCACCTGTCAGTAAGACAACCCACTGCGCCTGCCAGGGTGACTGATCACAAAAGGAAAGAGAAGCCTCATCTCGCACAGAGAAAACATAAAACACCGAAAGTCAAAAATCAGGAAAGAAAACAAAAAGAACCACCACTTCAAGGTGAAACTTCGTTGGTACCGGGCGAGACCCGTCCCCTGCCCATAGCGGGGGGAAAATTGGTCCTGGTATCGGAACTGTATCGCAACAGGCCCGATAAGAGGTGCTTATCACCCCATAGGAGAGACTCGCAGGCCAAAGAATCAACTCGGGGGATATGGAGCAGTCTCGAGAAGGCCTTAGAGGGACAGAAGAGGACAGCATGTTGCATAGTTTCTGACTCAAGGCCGCAGGCAGAGCAAGTGGTGGGTTTGTCTGGCTCATTCGAGGAGGTATGTGCCCCTACATCGCTCTTTTCACCTGTCATTTGATGCACTCTTTCAGCCAGAAAGAGGTCCAGCCCCATGAGATGGTGTGGGGCCTCCGGCGGAGGACAGGCATAGTATAGAGGGGGGGGGGCCTGCAGTAGCAAGTCCGGAGAAGGAGGGACCAAGTGGTAGCTTTCAGGAGGGAGTACTTTCGAGACGAGGAGAGGTTGTGGAGTGTTCTGGGGACCAGGTGCCTGTTCAGGCCCAGAACAGTCCCCCTGGTGGGGATTCGAGCCAGGGAATGAGGTATGCCATCAATAGGAAGGTGGGAGTGTATCGGGGGAGAGGGGCTGGGGGTCTTCCAGAGGTGGGGGTAGGTGTTCCCCTGCAGCCCGACGGACAGGGCCCGGTTGGAGTCTGGGGCCCTTGTTGCTGATGCAGAGGGAAAGGACGAGGGGAGCCTGGCCCTAGCCAGGTTTATCTCGGGTGGTGAGCAGGCCATCCTCAAGGCCGCCATCCGCTGCTTCTGGGGTAGAAGGACTACCACAGGGGGGATGCTGGCCTCGCAAGGGAGGATTGAGGTAGGGGCAGAGTGGAAACAGTTGGTCCCCCATCGGAGGACCCGGTTCCAGAAGACCTCCATCTTGTAGAGTGCAGAAGCGTTGGGTACCAGGAGATCGGCCCCATAGGAGAGGATGGAAAGGATGAGTCCCACAGCGAGCCTTCTATTGAGATAAGGAGGCAGGCCTTTGGCAGGGGGAGAGAGTTGTCTTGCGATAGCAAAAGCCCCCTGGGCAAGTGCCTAACGTTTTACGCAGTGAGGAGAGGTCTCCAGGCTAGGAGTAAACCAGTAGCTGAGCCAGCGAACTAGCCCAGCGGAGTGGAAGAGGGTACCATCTAGGGTCACTGGGGTGTAGCAACGAGCCCGTGGTCCCTTGAGGTCCTCCTGTCGGACAGTCTGGTCTCGGGCACGGAGAAGGACATGCCTATAGTACTAGCCCATCTTTTCAATGCAAAAAAATAGTGCTGTAAGCGCTGCACATTGTGCCTGTAAGAGCCAGAGGCCACCATAACAGTAAAATCATCAACATAGGAAAACATAATATGCTTGGGAATATCCAAATAAAGAGGAGACACATAGATGACAAACAAAAGCAGAGCAATAGGAAACCCCAGGGGCACGCCCACCTGAACTGGAGAGAACATATTAGGAGACCCTTGAAAGAGAAGGCGACAATGACTGTTAGAAAGGAAAGATTGAACCCAGGCGCAAATGTATGGCGGCACCCCCCTGGACTTCATGAAAGCAGTAAGTAGTATTGAATTGATATTGTCAAAACCTGCTTTCATGTCCAGGAAGAGCAGCGAGGCTTTGAGCCTGGGCCTCTGGAGGCAGCAGATCTCATGGGTGAGGGCGGCCTAGGTGTCGTAGGTGCTCCGACCAGGGAGCGAGCCGCACTGATTTGGGTTGATTAGACTGTGAGGTCGTGCTACTAGGGACAGGCGAGAGGCAATAATCCTCTCTAGCATTTTTGTAGCTGTTTCAAGGAGAACGATGATGCGAAAGGTTGTGGGCGAGGAAAACTCTTGTTTTCCCGGCTTAGAGAGGACAACTCCATTGGCCTTTTTGAGGGAGGGAGGGTGGAAGCCGAAAGATAGCGGGGGTGAGAGAAGATTAACAAGGAGGGAGGGATTGGCTCCATGGACCTTCTTCCAGACCCCATAGAGGATCTGGTCTGGGGCTGGGACTGACAAGTTTGATGACTTAGACAGGGCCCTTTGCACCTCCAAAGGAGAGAGAGGGGGTCAGTCGTGGAAAGGGCTAAGGATAGATGGGGTTGGAGTAGGAGTCTTGTGGGGGTGGAAGTAATTCAGGAGCACTGAATTGATCTGTTCACGGGAGGAGAGGTCAGGGAAGGAGGGGAAGCGGTCGTGGGCCCTTCCAGTGGCAGGCCTTTTGCCCATCCAGATGGAGCAGGAGTTAACCTTGGCTAGGAAGCTCTTCCAGTGCTCGGCCTTTGCCTTCTTGATGGCCGTAAAGTAGAGGGAGCAGGCCTCGCAGGCTTCGACATTCAGTGCAGGTGAGGGGGGGGAGTGGGACCTCCTGGCAGCAGCATTAAAAGCACGGTGCAGCGAGGTCAAAAGCGGAGACCAACAAGGGTTGGACCTTAGTGAAGGACGATTTTAGTGAGACGGGGCCAGCAGTAGGGCTAAAAGGGCACCAAGGTGGCGGTCGAACCAAGAGCTGAGGGTGCAATCTGTAAGGAGAGAAGGTGGCAGTGGAAGGTCGACTCTTTACAGGGTCTCAATTACCGGAGGCCAGTCGACCTTATCCCAGTCCCGACTCGCAGGGGCCCTGTGCATCAAGGGTAAGAAAAGTTTAATGAGGATGGGGACGTGGTCTGAGCCAGTAGAGGGGGGATCAGCCAATGAGGAATCATGGAAGGGAGGCAAAAGCTTATTGGCAAAGGCCAGGTCAAGTACACCCGGCCTGGTGGCCAAGTCGAAGGAGAACCTGGTGTGGATGCCAGGGGTGTTGAGTAGGCTGTAGACAGCCTGGGAGGCCGCCTCAAAGTAGGGGGAGGACACTAGCAGATCCTGGTCAGAAAACTGGTGCAAAGGGTCAGAAAGGGGGTGGTGCATGTTAAACACATCAAGGGTGAGGGAGGGAAAATCATGAAGGGAAAAGGCATCCACTGGCGACACCGTCCGATGGTGAGAGGACACGAAATTAATGAAATACAAGTTTTAAATCCCAAAGACATCGAGAGACGATGAGAACAAGACCTTAGGCGAGTGTATATCCCACGCCATTAGGTTGGGCCGATCAAAAAAACAACCAAGAACAGGGTAGGCTCCGAGGAGCTCCTGATAACCAAAGAAGCCTATCTTAGGCTTGCAGCCTGAGGCGACAGGGGGGGAGAACCATTTATATATGGAGAAGGACAATAGTTTCCCCTGTCAGACTGGGGGGTCTTGGAGGGCCACTACCTGGGGAGGAGATGGCATCGCAGCGAGGCTGTTAAACACTGAAAGAAAAACATTCCAGCTCCCTAAGCAGTCATATTGAACAATGGAAAGAAATCGCAGGAAAGAAGGGGATGGCAGCAATCGGTCCACCAGATTTGGATTCATGGGTTGTACTATCACTTATGAAAGGAAGTTGGGGGGAACAGAGACGGGCTACTGGATTCCCCTAGGGAGGCGAAGAAGGCAGCAGACTGGGAGGCGGGTGCTGGAGCATGGGGTACAGGGGCAACAATGGGTCAGGAGGTAGGCAAGGAAGGGGTTTCTGGAAGAGGAGGAGTGGGCGTGTCGGCATTGCCCGGCGGGCATCGTCTTGGTCTATAGTGCCATCCTCCCCTTCATCATCTGCCTCAGACCCTCAGGACTGCTGCGTCGGCTGGGAAGGACAGGAAGGGCAGGACCTGTCAGTAGCAGGGTGGCCACCAGCGCAGTTTACACAGTTGAGTGGGGAGGCTGGACAGTAGCCGATGACGGGTTTAAGGAAGCCTAGCTTAGGGCAGGTAGGGTTGGGACAACAGTGGTTGGCTCTCGTATGGTTCGAAGCACAGATCGTGCAGAGAGGAATAGTGGCACTGCAAGCCCTGGCAGGGTGGCCAAACTTCCAGCAATTCATGCATTGCATGAATTTGTTCTTAGAGACAGCATTCTGGAGGTTTCCAAGCGTGGATTAGAGGAGGATCTTGGACCCAATATGGGCCACATCGGAGGGGGAGCCGATGATGACCACTGAGGTAGTGGCCTTATGGAGGAGGGGATCGGGTTCAAGGTAGCAGGGACTAAAGACATCGACATGCTTGGCATTCTTAATGGACTCAGCGAGTGTGGGGAAGCGGTCGCATTGGTCCTGAGGGCGGAAGGGAACTGGAAGTCCATGGATGACCAGCTGGACATCGTTGGGTGCAGGGCAGAAAGGGCGGTAGGGGTTACACCCAACAGCGAAGCACTGGTTGATTTTGTTGGCGAGTACCTCATGGTAGGAGGAGTAGCTGTGTAACGACCCTAAGCAATAGAGCTATGGTAACCTATGTCTACGCCCATACAAAGGACTAAGAGGTCTGATGGTAGACAAGGCGGATATACAGGCGTATATCCGAGAGATATCTGATGGTCCGGAAATCTCTAAGAACAGAAGCTACTTAAGGAATAGGTGTACCTAAGTAGTAGTTATAACGTGACAAGGTTGACTCTAGCCTATGGATAGGTCAGAAGGCCGGGTGAGTTTACCCTGCCTGAGGAGGTCACGTTACCCTACCATGGAGACTGGTTTCGTGTCACCATGGACATACTTACCCTACCTTTGGGACACTATTACCCTACCGTCCAGCGGAAATGTTCTCGGAGGAATTTCGGGAAATGTTAGGATTGTTTGTTACGCAATAACGATCGACGGGCACTTGATTGCACTTTGATCGGAAGACTACGGGAGGAGCGATAGTGCTCCGAACAAGCTGTAACTTGGTAGAATTATTCCTAACAGGTACCTGCGGCCCCAGGGTTCGCCCCGGGCGTCATGGGCCAAAACGGGTGGATTTGCCGTTATGCCAGTTAAATGGAATCTATGAAGACGTGTCCATAACACTGTATGCGTCGTCGCCGTCCGTCCGACCGGAAGCTGTTCGCAGGATATATAAGAGGGCCAAGGTGAGAAGGTCAGGTACCTTCTCCAAAAGGAACGGAGTAAAACGGACCAAAACTGACGGAGTTAGCGTGAGCTATCCGGAAGGGTCCCCAGAGTAGTCCCGGGTAGTGCCGGAGACATCTGGGAAGGTTTTACGCCAATCAAGCCTACATGTGCCCCTTTTGCCGTAGGCTCTTTGTGGGTTGTTTGAAGACTATAATAGCATGATACTTATCACGGTGAGTGGTGTGCCGGGGGTAAGGGACCATGGGTAGCGCCTATGGGTCCCGCCGCCGACACAGCTTTCCGAGGGAGCGTCGTAGACCTCCTAAGTTGGCAATCAAGAAAGATAGAACTCAGCCGGAAGACAGCTGATGCCTACGAGTGCTTGTATAGGTCGTAGCATATGGGAAGAGAGTCATTTAGTTAGCTTTCCTAAGGGTCTCGACAGTTTGCCACTGATGAGACACCGATGTGCAGAGGTTTTCACTCCGGCACGTGTATTGGTAAACACCTCGCAGGAACTGATGTGCATATGGGAGATCTCTGCTAGAGTGCGCTGACACCTATAGCCCTTCGTGGACACGGTAATGGTGCCGGGGCAACCCTTACGGAGAAGGGCATACTCACGTTGATCGGGGTAACCTGATGGGAGAGTTTTTGGTATAAGTCTAACTACTTAAAGATTATACGAGAACTCTCCTACCCCAACAGAATCAACATCCTCTTGAGAGACTTTAATTGAGATAAGCCTGAGCTTAACGATATTAAGTTTTACCGTTTACTTTTATTCTTTACACTTTTGCAAGAGCTGTGTTCGAGAGATTGGAAGTTTGGTGCGGTCGCATCCTTGGGAGCCATCTACCTGAGGGAGCCCCCGTTACAGTATATCGTTAAGCGCGCCTCTCGCTTAACTCTCCTCTTGAATTTTTGCTTGGATTGAACCGACGTTAAGGAGTCATGTGTGCTTTGGCAGTCACGATGGAAGAGGAATCGTCGAGTACCGAACGCAGTTTTGGCATTGATGATGACCCTCTCAAAGCTGCCATTTTTACGGCCTCTATTATCACCGACGTAAAGGGCATTGGTGGTACAAGCGCAAAGATGCTTCTTGAAGCAGCCCCGATCGAAGTCCGCGAACATTGTCGCGATTTAGTACTTCATGATGCAGGCCTGGCTGCGTTATCCTTTACGAATGATATTCCCTTCGCTCAAGGAGTGGCGGAGGGGTACGATCATCAAGAAGCCGAAAATGAGATCCGTGGACCTCCTACGATCTCTGTCGCGGAATTTGCTTGCGATTACGTCGAACCCTATATCCTACGAGAAGTGACTCGTGAAGTCACCAGCGCTAGGAAGGATTTGTTGCAATGGAATAAAGGGCAACAAAAGAAGTTTAGGAAGGAAATCATTGGGTCGTCTGTGGCTTGGATGAAAAGGCAGCAGGTAGCCTTTGTCGCGATGCTGAACAATCAGCTTGCGATGAAAATACGGATGGATGCGCTGGAGAAGGCATGGAATGAAGGTTATCACATTGATGAGGACAATGATGTTTTAATGATTGAGGCTGCACCGGCATTACCGCTGGTCACCGATAAACCGGACAACTTTTCGCAGCAGCTGACAATGTATGCTAGAGACGATCGATATAAACCACAATTAAGTCCGTTAGGGTTGCGGACTCTGGAAAGTTTAAAAACGGGAGAATCAGAGGCAGCTCAGTCCTTTGCCCGCGTTACAACTGGTTCGCTCTCTACGTCGGTAGCTCGAAGTCACTCAGTCAGTCCCATCGGGGGTATACGACGACATGTGTCTCCGAGACCTCCTCGATCGAGCACAACGAGACCATTAAGGTCTCCGTCGCCATCAATTACTGTGACCCCGGTCCAGCCCCCAGTGTCACAGACTCTCCTCCCTCCTTCGACCGCATTCGGATCAGTTCCGACACCGTCCCCTACTCCTGTTGCCGTCCCATGGCCAGTCATGCGAGAAGGGTCTCCCGGCCTAGCCGAAAAGGTCGAAAGGACTTTAAAAATGTGGGAAAATCCCAAACGAGGGAATCCAAATCCTTTCACAGCCTCTCAAGGCACTCCCGTCCCTGTCGCGGCTACCCCTAGCCAAACCAATCGGCCACCGACACAAGTGCCAACGGCACCGGTTAAACCTTCGGGTAATGCTGGTTTCTCAGGCTTTGGACCACCGCCGCCTACCTGAGGACCCTACTGTACCCCCACCTGTCGTGGATGGGGAGCAAGACATGACAGATTTTGTTACCCACCCCCAGTTGAGGTACCAGAAAGCCCTCCGGCGGCAAGCAGACAAGATAAGGGAAAGGGAAAGGAAACGGGAAAGAAGGGACCCCTATGCGGGTATTGTCTACAACGAGGTCATGAAGGACCTCCAAAACACCCAGAGACCTGCCCCATTTTGGCGGAATGGTTAAAGGTGTTGCAGGCTGCGCCAAACCCGATACCGTCGGGGAGTAACCAGCCAGCAGGCTCAGTACCGCCACAAGCACCGTCAGGAGGGGGTCCTCCGGATGACGGGAATCGTGGTGGTCAAGACGAGCAATTTGATGGTTATGAGAGACCAAGGGAAACCTTCGGTGGCAACGCTGGAGGCAGTGGGGGTGGCAACCTCCCTCCCGGTGGTGGATTCTTTGGGGCTGGCGTAGGAGATCCGGGTGATTCCGATCCTGATGACAGTTCTGATGATGATGCCGATTCCCTACCTGATATCACACCCTATTTGGGACCACGTCGCAATGGCTGGAGCGATGAGAAGAAAGACCGATATGACCGTCGGGCAGATGCACTACGAGAACGGTTGCAAAACCAGTCTC
>LN890976.1:641248-688232 GCA_900010015.1 Tuber aestivum
GTTCCTCGTCTTCATCAAGTCGCAGGAAGCCAGAGAAGCTAAGCGGCATTCCCACATTTAAGGGAGTGATTGCAGACCTGGCTAGTTTTCTGACTCTGGTCGAGATCAAGTTTGAATACTTTTCCGATTGCCGTCTAATGGACATGAACAAGATCAACTTGGTCATACCTCTTCTCGAAAACGAAGCTCGCAACTGGTACCTGGGGATACACGCTCACATCAACCGTGAGGCTGCGAAAAGAGCGGAAATGCCGTTCAGTAAGAACGGGCCGCTCCGGACATGGAAGGGTTTCCGTGAATGGTTGGAGCAGAGTCACGGAGGTGACAATGTGAATTGGGATAAGAATCTTCTCGTGTGGAATAACTTAGTGATGACCCCCAACCAGAGCAGTCCTTACCTGGATAAGATTATCGATCTGATGTACAAGCTGAATTACACAGATCATCAGCAGGTTAAGGATAAGGTTAGGGCTGGGATAAGTTCCGAGCTTCAAAAAGCATGGGCGTTGACGAAACCCCACTCCGAAGCCCTCAACGAGTACCTAGACTTGCTTCGGCAAGTGGGTCATGATCTAGAGGACGATAAACGTTTCGGACATCTCAATGACGAGAAGCCTTCGAAACCACGAGAGAAGAGAGAAAAGGAGACTTCTAAACCTACTGGAAGGTTTAAGAAAAGAGAGAAGGGTTCGGGTTGGAAGGACAGCAAACCGCGGAAGACCGCAATTGTTGGCGTCGGGAAGCAGGCTGGGACGTCTGAGTATGCTATTGCTCATCAAGGCATCCCGCAGACCGTGACTGATAAACGACGCAACAATAAGCAATGCACTAAGTGTGGGAAGGAAGGACACTTCTGGAGACAGTGTTCGATGACATCCCCAGTTGTTTATGCCGTGAAGAATACTGCAGGAGTGAAACGGTCACACCCATAGGCAGAATCTTCGACAAAAGGCAATAAACGACTCAAGCGTATTGAAGCGTCTCGCCCGCCCCCTTTGGGTCCCAAGCTTTTAGAAGCTCGCAAACCCTCTCCTACTATTATGGAGCTTGATACGGACCTCAGCGAAGGTAAGAACCTAATCCTGAGAAGGAAATAACATAGACTCACCTATCCAGATCAACGATGATCTTGAAGAAAGGATAGCCACTCCAAGTGGAAAGGATTAAGGTAAGAACCAATCCGCGTTGACTAGCTCTTCAGTTCTGACCAGTCTTTGATACAGGAGTATTGGGAGACTACCTGGTCAGGTAGATGTTACGGTGGCGTGCGGTGTTCTGGTTTTTTCCTTAGGTTCTTAAGTTTAGTTATTTCTTACGTTATCATTCATGTTGGTCATTTCTGGGGAAATTACTTTCAGGTTTTTCTTTGGATAAGCATTCTGCTCCGAGGGGTCACTTCGGAAAATGGGAACCGCGCGACATTCGGATGTGGCACAAAGATGCCCTGTTTGGCACCGGTTGACTGGACGTCTCCGGAGAGCAAATGTATTTTCTTGTCTTATATGGGTCAGTTGTCTTGTACGGTTGTAATTGGTTCGGGTCATTAGTCTTAAATAAAAGTTATCTTTCAAGTTTACCTGAGGAGGGTTTAATACCCGAAATCATGCTGGCGTGATAGTAAACAGCACTCCAATTCCCTTTACTGATTAAACAATTCTTGAAAACGTTTACCGACCCGTTGTGGCCGCTCTTGTGTCGAAAGGCAAGAGACTAGCAAGAATGAGTAGGATGAGACAGCAAAAGAAGGCGAGGAACTCGAGCCCACCCCGACATAGCAAATCAATTCACTTAAGCGTGAAACTGGATTGGCGCATAGGGTGTAGGCAAGTCAGTGCCGAAGCGCTGTTGTTACTAGATAGCGGAGCCACTGGCCCTGTGCTGAGTAGTCAATGGGTAAAGAGTACCCAAGCTCCTTGTGTAAAGAAAAGGATCCATACTCGAATCAAGGACGCAAGCGGAAATAACATACCAGGATCAGGTCTTCATTATACCAAGTCATTAGACTTGAAGATCGGTGATCATATAAATAGTATGCGCTTTGAGGTAGCTGATATTGCCGACAGAAGAGTCGATGGCTATCTCCCAATGTCGTGGCTAAGAGATCATAACCCCGACATAGATTGGAAAGTAGGATCCCTGACCTGGCGCTCAGATTTCGGTAAAGCAAATTGTCTTACGGAGCAGAGGCGGTTAGTATACATGTCGGATGAGGAGCTATTGGCAGAAGACCCAGAAAATGTGTATTTTCTAGAGACAGTAGAGTTTGCCGATGAGAGAGGAGATGTCACAATCCAACTCCCGCCGGAGTATAAAGATTTTGGTGATATCTTCAGCCAAGAAAGGATAGATGTGTTACCGGGACATACAAAGTATGATCACAGGATCAAATTGATCCCCGGAAGCACTCCGCCTTGGGGGCCCATCTATCCAATATCAGAGAAGGAGTGGAAAGCACTTAAGCAGTTCATGACCGAGATGTTACGAACAGGGAAGATAGAAAGATCTACTTCCTCATCCTCCGCTCCTATACTGTTTGTGCCAAAACCTGATGGCACACTGAGACTGGTAATAGATTACCGAGGGCTGAGTAAAATAACGGTGAAGAACAGATATCCTCTCCCGTTAATGAATAAACTGCGAGGAAGGCTCTCGAAAGCCACAGTGTATACTTTGATGGACCTCAAAAATGGATATTGGGGGATCCGGATAGCCAAGAAGGCTACCGGAAATACACACTCGCATGAAGAACTCACGGCTTTCGGTAGCGAACTGGGATTTCATCATTTTAAGGTGATGCCCTTTGGGTTATGTAACGCACCCGCCACCTTCCAGAGCATGATAAATGACATATTTAGAGATATGTTGGGAGAAGGAGTCGTAGCCTATATGGATGATATCCTGATCTATTCAGAGACCATTGAAGAACATGTCTCGTTGGTTAGGCGCGTAATGGAAAGACTTAGAGAACACCGACTATGTGCAAACATAAAGAAGTCGTTCTTCTACAGACGTGAGATAGAATTTCTAGGTTATAGGATATCCGAAAAGGGGATATCTATGACCACCAAAAAGGTGGATTCCATCTTGGAATGGAAGAAGCCGACTAACGTCGTCGGAGTCCAAAGTTTTCTGGACTTCGCCAACTTCTATAGAAGGTTTATAGAGGGTTTCAGCAAGATAGGGAAGCCTTTGACGGACCTTACTAGGAAGGATGTCAAATTTGATTGGACCCCTGCTTGTAGCGAGGCATTCTTTGAGTTGAGAAAGGCCTTCACTTCGGGACCAATCCTAGCACACTTCGATTCTACCCGTCAAACCAAGTTGGAAACGGATGCAAGTGACTTTGCTTTGGGTGCCGTGCTGTCTCAATTCTGCGAAGATGAGAAATGGCATCCAGTGGCCTTTCATAGTAGGAAGTTCCACCTGGCGGAGATAAATTATGATGTACATGACAAGGAAATGACTGCCATAGTTGCAGCTTTCAAGGAGTGGGAACATCTGTTTCGGTCGGTGGAGGGTGAAATCTCGGTTTACACCAATCACAAGAATTTGGAGTATTTTAATAGTACTAAGACCCTCAACCGCCGACAATATCGCTGGGCAGAATTCCTGCAACCGTTCAATTTCAAGGTGGTTTACCGTGAAGGAAGGTTGAACACGAAGGCTGATGCACTGTCAAGGCGTGGAGACCACCACCCTGAAGGGGGGAGTAATTCTCTATCAGAGACACTAAAGCCATTTTTTCGCCCCGGACAATGGATTGTGGGACAGGAGCGAGACCTCTTACGACCACAAGCATTGGCAGCCTGTCAAGGCTACCGGTTACAATCAGCATTTTTGGATGAAGTACGAAGTGCTGCGAAACAGGACCCTTTCTATATGAAGGACTTAAAGGCTGTGTTAGCGGAAGACAAAGGAGTCGACCGGAACCTGACAATAGAAAGAGATCTCCTTCTATATAAGAACAGGTGGTACGTTCCTGACTCACAGGATTTGAAGGACAAGATCATGGAAGCTGAACATGACTCCCGTATTGCGGGACACTTTGGAACATATAAGACGGTAGGCAGGGTTAGGGCTAAATT
Organism: Tuber aestivum; assembly: GCA_900010015.1. Lineage (NCBI taxonomy): Eukaryota > Fungi > Ascomycota > Pezizomycetes > Pezizales > Tuberaceae > Tuber > Tuber aestivum. The sequence goes on from LN890976.1 coordinate 645,334, forward strand.
CTTTTGGCCTAAGATGGACGAGAGCATTACGGACTATGTTCGTACATGTGATACCTGTCAACGGAACAAGTCCGTTAAGCATAAGAAGTTTGGTCTACTGGAACCTGTTGGAGTACCCTTGAGCCCGTGGACGGACATCTCAATGGACTTCATAGTAGCACTACCGAAATCAGACGGGTATACAAAAATTTGGGTTATCGTAGATCAATTCTCAAAAATGGCACACTTTATACCTTTGGCCACAGAGATCCCTATCAAGGATCTGGCTCTGATATTCCTAAAGGAAGTTTGGCGGCTCCATGGGCTCCCAGAATCTATTATCTCTGACCGTGATAGTCGATTCACATCCAAATTTTGGATAAGCCTAATGCAACAGTTGCAATTGAAACTACGGTTATCGACCGCTTTCCATCCTGAGACTGATGGGCAAACTAAGCGGGTGAACCAGACCTTAGAGCAATACTTGAGAAGTTATTGTTCTTACCAGCAAGATGATTGGGCATCGCTACTACCTTTAGCGGAATATGCATACAATACTTCAACCTCTGAGTCAACTAGATTATCTCCATTTGAGATCAATTACGGTTTCAAGCCACGGACCAACTGGTCGGGTACCGTTTCAGAGCAACCAGGTGTTCACCCCAGTAGCAAGCTATTGGTAACGAATTGGGAAGGTGTCTGGTAAGAAGTCCGAGATACACTTAAGCGAGCTCAAGAGAGGCAAAGGAACTGGCATGACCAGAAACCGTTGCCATCACCTGAATATGTTACGATGGAAGATGTCTCAAATGACAGGGCAAAAAAGGCTGATCGCGTGATGCTAAATCGAAAGAACATCGGTACTAAACGACCGATGGAGAAGCAGGACCACCGAATGTTTGAACCCTTTGTGGTCAATCGAAAGGTTGGTAACCGAGCTTACGAACTCCAACTGCCTGCCCGTTGGTCAATCCATCCAGTATTCAATGTCGGACTCTGAGAACCCTATTGTGAGGACCCAAGTGGTAGAAGGACTAAGGAAGTCCCTGTCCCAGAGATAGTAGACAATGAGCCCAGTTATGTTATCGAGGCAGTCGTAGATAGTCGATGGTACGGAAATATGAAAGCGAAATTTCCTAATCGCTTCGTTCAGTACCTAGTTTCATGGGAAGACTATGGCATAGAGCAAAACTCTTGGGAGCCATATGAGATGCTAGAAGACACTGGCTTACAGGCCATGAAGGATTTTCACCATCGGTATCCCCACAAACCCAGTGACCATAGGGTTGAGGGCCAACCGAACTGGGGAAATAAAAGACAACGTTAGCAGACCGGGTCGGTTCTTAGAGAAGAGGGGAGTGATGTAACGACCCTAAGCAATAGAGCTATGGTAACCTATGTCTACGCCCATACAAAGGACTAAGAGGTCTGATGGTAGACAAGGCGGATATACAGGCATATATCCGAGAGATATCTGATGGTCCGAAAATCTCTAAGAACAGAAGCTACTTAAGGAATAGGTGTACCTAAGTAGTAGTTATAACATGACAATGTCCGCTCTAGCCTATGGATAGGTCAGAAGGCCGGGTGAGGTTACCCTGCCTAAGGAGGTCACGTTACCCTACCATGGAGACTGGTTTCGTGTCACCATGGACATACTTGCCCTAGCTTTGGGACACTATTACCCTACCTTCCGTCGGAAATGTTCTCGGAGGAATTTCGGGAAATGTTAGGATAGTTTGTTACGCAATGACGATCGATAGGCACTTGATTGCACTTTGATCGGAAGACTACGGGAGGAGCTATAGTGCTCCGAACAAGCTGTAACTTGGTAGAATTATTCCTAACAGGTACCTGCGGCCCCAGAGTTCGCCCCGGGCGTCATGGGCCAAAATGGGTGGAGTTGCCGTTATGCTAGTTAAATGGAATCTATGAAGACATGTCCATAACACTGTATGCGTCGTCGCCGTCCGTCCGACCGGAAGCTGTTCGCAGGATATATAAGGGGGCCAAGGTGAGAAGGTCAGGTAGCTTCTCCAAAAAGAACAGAGTAAAACGGACCAAAACTGACGGAGTTAGCATGAGCTATCCGGAAGGGTCCCCAGAGTAGTCCTGGGCAGTGCCGGAGACATCTGGGAAGGTTTTACGCCAATCAAGCCTACATGTGCCCCTTTTGCCGTAGGCTCTTTGCGGGTTGTTTGAAGACTCTAATAGCATGACACTTATCACGGTGAGTGGTGTGCCGGGGGTAAGGGACCATGGGTAGCGCCTATGGGTCCCGCCGCCGACACAGCTTTCCGAGGGAGCGTCATAGACCTCCTAAGTTCGCAATCAAGAAAGATAGAACTTAGCCAGAAGACAGCTGATCTCTACGAGTGCTTGTATAGGTCATAGCATATGGGAAGCGAGTCATTTAGTTAGCTTTCCTAAGGGTCTCGACAGTTTGCCACTGACGAGACACCGATGTGCAGAGGTTTTCACTCCGGCAGGTGTATTAGTAAACACCTCGCAGGAACTGATGTGCATATGGGAGATTTCTGCTAGAGTGCGCTGACACCTATAGCCCTTCGGGGACACGGTAATGGTGCCGGGGCAACCCTTACGGAGAAGGGCATACTCACGTTGATCGGGGTAACCTGATGGGGGAGTTTTTGGTATAAGTCTGACTACTTAAAGATTATACGAGAACTCTCCTACCCCGACAGAATCAACATCCTCTCGAGAGACTTTAATTGAGATAAGCCTGAGCTTAACTATATTAAGTTTTACCGTTTACTTTTATTCTTTGCACTTTTGCAAGAGCTGTGTTCGAGAGATTGGAAGTTTGGTGCAGTCGCATCCCTGGGAGCCATCTACCTGAGGGAGCCCCCGTTACACAGGGCTGGCTGGTCCCCTCCTTCCCTCCATGGTATTGCACTGTCTCCTTGGAGTGGATCTGAGGGGGGCCCCCTATCTTAGCACGCTTCGGGTGTTGCTTCCCACTTGAATCAGTTGACTCACCCTTTGGGGCCTACGTGGCGTGCGACTAACGTGTCTTTTGTCTTTTTCCGATTTCTCAGCGGGTTTTCCTTGCCCTTCCTGCTTTCTTCTTACTTTGGATTTTTTTGTTCATCCATCTAGCTGGGCTTGGGTTTCTTTGCTTTGAGGCCAGATGTGCCATTTGCGCCATACCAGAGGGGCTTGAGGGGTTGGCTTTTTCCTGTGGCGAGAGGAGGGTTATGGGTTTTTTGTGGCCATAGCTAGCGCTCCATCCGTTTTTTGTACCCTAAACACATAATCAATGAGTCAAACAAAAAAAAAAGCAAATCCCTAGCTTTAAGTTGGTTTCGTTTTTGCTACAGCTAGTACTCCATGGAGGTTGTTGGACCTTAAAGCAGAATATATCAGTTAAAGAAAAAAAACGAAAGAAATCCCTAGCTTTAAGTTCATCCTCCGTCTCCACTACACCTCCGGCGATTGAAAACTCAACACCATGGGTTCTATCGTGGGTTTCATCGTCTAGCCCCACCACCCCCCCCCGCCCATCTCCCTCCATCTAGCCTGAGCTACAGGAGGTGGGCTCGCTTTCCCTCTCACTTGGGGTCCTGATTTGTTTCTTGATTTCCTCGGTTCCATCCCTGGTTGAGGCTTCTCATCTTAGTGATGTTTTCCCTCTTCCTACCCTTCCTAGCTTAGGCATTGGCACAGTCGGCAACCCCCTTTTCTACCTTCAACAGACCGCGGGGACTACGGTGACAGTAGGAGAGAACAGCTTACAGGCTACCGTCGATCTCTCCATTCTCTTGGCCCTGTAAGAGCCTGCCTAGTCAGACACGAACCCCGTTCCCGATAGTTGTCGTTCACAGAATTACGTCTACCCCTCCTCTCCTCTTTGGGGCCTCTTTGGCTGGCAGGTGGTGGGATCCCTTCCACTACAGTGATGCTATCTCTCCCAGAACAAGGGACTACATGAGAGACATGGGAAAACACTTGCTTCGCTTCGGGCTCCTCTCCCAGGTCAGATCGGCTGCCACCCTACTGCCACACCCTCTCAAGTTGGCACCTTGCTGCCTCAATCGTCGAACGTCCTGGAGGACACACGGTCGCTGCCATGCCTGCCACACACCTCCTCTCCTCCCTTCTCCGTTGCCGCCTTCGGGCTGGTTTCCCTTATACCCTTCACATCTAGAGCTTCAGCTCCCTCCTCCTGGCACTTGTCATATGGCCTAGGGGTTCCTACATTGGATTTGAGCTGTGATGATTGGCCCTTAGGAGTTCGGTTTGGGTTGCTGCCTTTAAGTGTTTGTTCTTGGGGTTTTGGCGGGTTCTTGGTTCACTGTCGGGTAGCTAGCTTTCTTTCGTCACTTGGCGGTGGGGTTTATTGGGTAGAGCAGTTCACGGGAAGGATTACGGGCGGGAGTAGTTGTTTCTACCCCCAAGGGTTCTTTTAGCTCTGTCGTTTGGCCTGCTCCGGGTGGGGGCAGTTTTTTAGGCCTCATAGCTAGTACTCCATATGCCTTTTTGTCCCATAAACAAAAATATAAATGAGTCTAACAAAAAAAGGAAAAAAAAATCCCTAGCTTTAAGTTTCACCCTCCTCACCCTCTACTTTGCTCTTGCTTAAAAACATTACTGTATTCGGCCAGGCAACACTCCAGGGGTTCATGTGGCAACCATCTCCAAACACCTAATTCTTTTCCTCGCTTAGGCTTCAGTCTCTAAGTGCACAGCCCCGTCACTACTCTGCACAGCCCCATTCATCATGGAGGGGTCTGGTCCAGGACCTTCAAGGTCTGGCTCCGGAGCCTCCAGGCATCCCTTGCCCTGTGACTCAAGGGCAAGAACTGCCTCTCTTCCTGCTCATCTTTCTCTGATAAGAGAAGAACTAGCCCGCACTCTCCGCCATATAGGACGGGCAGCCCGTCTGATAGCCCCCCCAACCGATTCTCAGCTTCAAGACATCTCTGCTAGCAAAGTCATCCTCCTAACACTACTATGTACTGCCCTCTCTGGGATGGGCAGCATCATCCAAAAACTAGAGGCCCTTGAGTAGTCCTCCACGGCTACCCCCAGGGACCCTCCTTCTCTCCCTGCGTTAGAAGCCTCTGTCTGGGACCTCTCTCTGAGGGTCATGGCATCAGCTGCCTGCCCCCTGGCCACCCCACTGGGCCCCCCTCCTCCACCTCCTCCAAAATAGACTAAGCGCCCACCACAGCCCCCCCCCCTCCTGCTCCCCCTGGAGCAAAGTACCGTCGCCCTCCTGGCTATATCCTAGGTATTCCAGTTGAGGACATCGACTCCCCCGTGCTGGTTGATGGAGTGTAGTATGGTAACCCAAGCACCTTTGGGGCCAGATATCTCTACTCCTTTGCAGCTTTTCAGTTCGCGCAGGGTGAATTCCTGGAAGAGTCTACTTTCCGCCCAGGCCCCACCCCCTCCTTCCTCACACTAGTCCCCCCCTCCTCCTTCAACGCCCGCCCTGCAGCCCCCCCCAGGGGCCAAGTACAACTGCGCAATGCCAAGGACAAGAAGAAGGTGACTACTGCAGCCCAAGTGACGGCATCGGGTGGTGCCCCCTCCCGGAGCCTGATGGCAGCCCCCCTTCCTGATGCCGAACGTCTCTTCTTTGCGCCCCGAATGGCTCTGGTCCCCCACCCTGATGCGACAACCCTGGCGGCTACCGCCCATGACATCGTAGCCTCCCTTCTTGGGGAGGCCAACTGTCCCTTCCCCGTTTCCTTTTCAGCCACTGTGAACGTACGTGGCCTAATTACCCTCCTTGTTACTGATCCTCTCACGCCTGCCACTAGCTAGTCCCCCAATCATGAGGTGCTTGCCAACAAAATCAACCAATCCTTCGCTATTGGGGATAACCCCTACCGCCCCTTCCGCCCTGTGTCCAACGAGGTCCTACTTGTCATCCACGGCCTTCCAGTTGCCTTCCTCCCGCAGGACCACGCCTACCTCTTCTTCGCACTTGCTGAGTCCATTAAGAATACCAAGGATGCCGATATCTTTGGTGCATGGTACCTGCAACCCGACCACCTCCTCCTCAAGGCCACTACCTCAGTGGGCATCATCGTCGCCCCCTTGGACATGTTCCATATCGGGTCCAAAATCCTCCTCTATTCCAAGCTTCAAAACGTCCAGAATCCGGTCCCTAAGAACAAATTCATGCAATGTAGGCATTGCTGAAAGTTTGGCCCCCCCACCCCGGCTTACACTACCACCATTCCTGTCTGTCCGATCTGCGTATCGAACCACACAAGAGAACACCACCGTTGTCCCAATCCAACATGCCACAAGCTGGGCTTCCTCAAACCAGTTATCGCCCGCAGTGCGGCCTCCCCTCTCAAGTGTCCAAACTGTTCCCATGGCCACCCCACTACTGACAGGGCCTGCCCTTCTCCAGCTTCCCAGCGGACACAGCAGACCTCAGGGTCCAAGGCAAAAGATAAAGGGGAGGACGACACTATGGACCAAGATGATGCCCCTCCAGGCAATGCCCATATGCCCAGTCCCCATCTCCCAGAAGCTGAATCGTTGGCCAACCCCCAACCCGTTGCTGCCCCAGTACCCCGTGCTCCAGTACCCACCTCCCCATCTGCTGGTTTCTTCACCTCCCTAGAGGAATCCAGTAGCCCATCTCTGTTGCCCCCAACCTCCTTTCATAAGTGATAGTACAACACATGGATCCAAATCTGGTGGACCGATTGCCGACATCCCCTTCTTTCCTCCCGTTTCTTTCCATTGTTTAACAAAACTCCTTCCAGAGGCCGGAATGTTTTTCTTTCCCTGGTCAACAGCCTCGCTGCACTGCCAACTCCCCCCCACCTAGTGGCCCTCCAAGACCCCCCGGTCTGGCAGGAGAAACTACCATCCTTCTCCTTGTATAAATGCTTCTCCCCTCCTGTCAGCCCAGGCCATAAGCCTAAGGTAGCCTTCTTTGTTTATCAGGAGCTCCTCAGAGCTTACCCTGTTATTTCCTGTTTTTTTAATCAGCCTGACCTGATGGCACTGGATATCCACTCACCTAAGAGTTTATATTCCTCGTCTCTCCATGTCTTTCGGATTTACAATTTGTACTCCCTTAATTTTGTTTCCTCTCACCATCGGACAGTGTCGCCGGCGGATGCTTTTCCTCTTCATGATTTTCCCACCCTTACCCTTGGGGATTTTAACCTACACCACCCCCTTTGTGACCCTTTGTGCCAGTTTTCAGACCAGGCTCTGCTGGTATCCTCCCCCTATTTTGAGGCGGCCTTCCAGGCTGACTACAGCCTACTCAACACCCCTGGCATCCACACCAGGTTCCCCTTCGACTTGGCCACTAGGCCTGGTATTCTTGACCTGGACTTTGCCAATAGGCTTTTGGCTCCCTTCCATGATTCCTGGTCCCCTGATCTGCCCTCTACCGGCTCAGACCACGTCGCCATCCTCATCAAACTTTCCTCTCCCTTGATGCACAAGGCCCCTCCAAGTCTGGACTGGGACAAGGTTGACTGGCCGCCAGTACTTGGGGCCCTGCAAGGGGTCGACGTTCTACCGCCCCTTCCCTCCCCACAGCTTCCACCCTCAGCTCCTGGTTCAATCGCCACCTTGGTGCCTTTTCAGCCCTACTCCTGGCCCCGGCCCCACTAAAAGGCCCTTCCCTTAAGTCAAACCCTTGGTGGTCCCCCCGTCTGACCTCGCTACTCCTTGCTTTCAATGCCTCAGCCAGGAGGTCCTGCTTCTTGCCTTCACATATACTCAATAGCGTGGTTTGCGAGGCCTGCTGCCGCTACTTTACGGCCATCAAGAAGGCAAAGGCCAAGCAGTGGAAGAGCTTCCTGTCCAAGGTTGACTCCCGCTCCATCTGGACGGACAGAAGGCTTGCCACTGGCAGGGCCCCTGACCGCCTCCCCTCCTTTCCTGGGCTCTCCTCCCCCGATCAGATCAACTCAGCTCTCCTGAGTCACTTCTTCCCCTACAAGACTTCTAGCTCTACCCCATCTATCCTCAGGTCATTCCGTAACTCGCCCCCTCTCTCCCCCGAGGAGGTGCAAAGGGTGATGTCTAAGTGATGACACTCGTCAGCCCCTGGCCTGGACCAGATCCCCTATAGGGTCTGGAAGCAGGTCCATGCAGCTAATTCCTCCCTCCTGGTTAACCTTTTCTCGCCCTTGCTATCTTTTGGCTTCCACTCTTCCTCCCTCAAAAAGGCCAATGGAGTTGTCCTCTCTAAGCGGGGGAAAGCAGACCATTCCTCCCCCACCTCTTTTCGCATTATCATTCTCCTCCAGACAGTTTCAAAAATACTGGAGAGGATTGTTGCTTCTCGCCTGTCCATCGTCGCCCGCTCCGGCGGTCTAATCAACCCAAATCAGTACAGCTTGGTCCCCAGTCTCAGCACCTACGACGCTTGCGCCGCCCTCACCCATGAGATCCGCTGCCTCCAGAGGCCCAGGCTCAAGGCCTCTTCGCTCTTCCTTGACATTAAAGGGGGTTTCGACCACACCAATTCAACATTACTTACTACTTTCATGAATAGCAGGGGGGTGCCGCCATATATCTGCACCTGGGTTCAGTCTTTCCTTCCTAACAGACATTGTTGTCCGCTCTTTCAAGGGTCTCCTAATGTGTTCTCTTTAGTTCGGGTGGGCGCGCCACAAGGGTCTCCTATTTCTCCTCTTTTGTTTGTCATCTATGTGTCTCCTCTTCATTTGGATATTCCCAAAGGGATCATATTTTCCTATGTTGATAATTTTACCATTACGGTGGCCTCTCCCTCTGACTAGTGCAATGTACAGTGCTTACAGCACTATTCTTTGTCCTTGAAGAGAAGGGCGGGTGCTATAGGGATGTCCTTCTCCGTGCCCAAGACTGAACTGTCCCACTGGAGGCCCTCAAGGGACCACGGGGCTCGTTGCTACACCCCAGTTACCCTGCATGGTATCCTCTTCCACCCCACCTGGCTGGTTTGCTGGCTCGGCTACTGGTTTACTCCTACCCTGGAAACCTCTCCTCGCTTCACAAAACGGCTGGGGCTCGCCCAAGAAGGTTTTGTTATCGTAAGACAACTCTCTCCCTCTGGTAAAGGCTTGCCTCCATGTCTCAATAGGAGGCTTGCTGTGGGACTCATCCTTCCAATCCTCTTCTACGCGGCCGATCTCCTCGTACCCAACTCTTCAGCATTCCAGACTATGGAGGTCTTCTGGAACTGGGTCCTCCAATGGGTGACTAACTGTTTCCACTCTACCCCTACCTCGATCTTCCCATGCGAGGCCAGCATTCCCCCTCTGGTAGTGCTTCTTCCACACAAGCGCCGAATGGCCGCTTTGAGGATGGCCTGCTCACTGCCCGAGATCAACCCGGCCTCAGCCAGGCTCCCCTCATCCTTTCCCTCCACGTTGGCAACAAGGGCCCCCCACTCCAACTAGGCCCTGTCCATCGGGCTGAAATGCAACTCCTACCCCCTCCTACGGAAGACCCCCACGCCCTTTCCCGCTGTAGGATCCCACCTCCCTATTGACGGCATAGCTCATTCCCTAGCTCGAATTGCCGCCAGGGGGACTCTTCCGGGCCTGAACAGGTACCTGATCCCCAGGACAGCCAACAATCTCTTCTCTTCACAGAAGGACTCTCTCCTGAAAGCCACCACTAGGTCTCTCCTGTCGCTGGATTGGGCACTGCAGCCCCCCCCTCCCTCTATACTATCTCTCTCCTCCGCCGGAGGCCCTGCACCACTTCATGCAGCTGAACCCTTTCTGGCCGCAAGAATACATCAAATGAGAGCTGGAAAGCGCTATCTAGTGGCCCACACCCCCTGGAACAAGCCAGACAAACCCATTAGTTGCTCTGACTGTGGCCGTGAGCCAGAGACTATGCAACATGCTGTCCTCTCCTGTCCCTCCACAGCCTCCTCGAGACTGCTCCATATCCCGGGAGTAGACTCTTTGGCCTGTGAGGCACCCCTATAGGCTGATAAGAACCTCTTATGGAGCCTGGCGCGATACATTTCCGATCCCAGAACCACTTTTTCCCCTGCTATGGGTGGGGGCCGGGCGTCGCCCGGCACAAACCTAATTTCAGATTGAAGTGGCAGTTCTGTTTGTTGTCTTTCCTGGCTGTACTTGACTTTCCGTGCTTTGTGCTTCTTCTATGTGGGAGGGGGCTTGTCTTCCCTTTTGTGATTAGTCGCCCTGCTGGGCGAGGTAGGTTCTATTACTCACAGGCGGGGATTGTTGGTGGAGAAATATTTCGTTACTGTTTGTTGCTTTTGATATCCAGGTTTTGTTTTTGCCATAGCTAGCACTCCATGCAGGTTCTTGTACCTTAACAAAGAATATATGAGTCACACAAAAAAAAAAATCCATAGCTTTAAGTTTATTATCACCGACCAGAGAAGAGATCTTATCAATATATTCGTTCTACTTTACTTCTATCTTTACGATCCTTCTTGACTATTTCCAAGATAGAAGATTACAGGGCCTAGTGTATACTCGCTTAACTTTAGAGTTACCTACCCCCTAACACATAGTCAGTACTCTACCAGAACTCCACTAGGGTAATGACTACTTTCATAACAGGCTGTAGCTCTACCGATATTGGTACGGGGTAGATGTCTCAGGTACTGTTGGAAAGCTGGTGTCGAGTAAAATGCGGATAAAGAGTATTGGAAGCTGTACTGAAAGGCTGTCTGAGGAATTGTACATCCAAGAACCTTGCCCACTGGAACTGCCAGTACTGGTAAAGAAAACAACAAAGTTCAGACTACAGAGGAGGTAGTATGCAGGACACTGGTAGTGGGATGTCCTCGTAGTGGGACAGGCTTCTAGGAGGGGAGCTGGTAGCGGGGTGGTAAAGGGGTATTGGCTGGCAGTTGTGTTTATCACTCAGACTCTTCAGATGGTAACTCATCGGCATTGCCCACTTAGGATGTGATTTGGATGTAGCACTTCCTAGTATAAGTACTAGGACGCAACCTGACTTAGCATTCAACTACCAGATGCACCAGACACAACCAGACCTGGCCCTACAGTCCTACTTGCACAGGATCCACTGGACGCCGAATTCTTCCTGCTTGCATTAAAATGCACTACCCGCATGTCTGAACTAGGCATAATCTTTGCTGATGAACAATCTAGGAACACTTGCTTACATACTGATTAGAAGGCTAGGGGAGGACCTAGAAAGCTCTGAGCATGCTGTAACATGGCAGAAATATTCCTAACAGGTACCTCTAGCCACAGGATTTGCCCTGGGTATCATGGACTAAAGTAGGTAGAGTTGCCATCTTTCTAGTTGAGTGGAGTCAATAAAGACAGGTCCATAATACAGTACAAGTTGTGGCTATCTGTCGATCTAAAAGTTGCTTATAGGATATATAAGGAGAATAATGACAAGGTATGAAGGTGTTACACAGATGATACACAGACCTTCCCTGCGCACAGACCTTCATCGTGCACAGACCTCCTGAAAACCTCGAAAATTCTATGGCCAACACCCACCTCCTGCCCTTTAGCTGGGCACACATGTCATAATAGTGTTACCACACTTTTGTGTCCTGTCAACAATTAGTTAACATACAGCATGCTTCATACCACTATATATGTCATCACTGTCCATCCAACTTAAAACTGTTAGTTGGATATACAAGAGGCGATCCCAGACCATGTCTGAAAATTGGAATCGAGTCAATTGGGTGGGTAACCGCTGTGTTGTAAGTTAAGCAAAGTTGACCACCTCGAACATGAACAGCAAGGGTTAGGATGAAAATGCCAACAGTGCTATAAGTTATTAGGAGGTGCCCATAAGGATAAGGCATGTGGCCCAATCAAGTACTCATACAGAATTGAGCTAACTAGAGGCCTATTTATGGTTGAGGGACTTTTCCATGATGTTCCATAGTCCGATCATGATGGAATGTCCTTAAATATTGATGTAGTTAAGTTGTGAAGCCAATAACACATTGATAAGTCTCCTAAAGCAAGCTGATCCCTCTAGTTTGAGAAAGGAGGACAGGAACCTGGCTTGAGTTGAGACCACTCACCTAATCCGAATCTCTTAGCTGAAGGAATTATATGCTTTCATCTGAGAGGTTTCAAACAGCGCTACCAGAAACTTAACTGTATGTAGAGACTATAGTCTGAACAAGACAATTATTTTCAGAGTCAAATGGATCTCCATTATACGAGTCTGGAGTAGAAATACAGAAAGATATGATACAAAGCATTTTGAACCAGGACCAAGGCTATTGTATTCTGTAATACTTCCTATTTGTTAGAGTACAGGGTTTTTTAATTTAGAAGTTTAATAAAAGTAGTAAAGATTAATTTACTGGATTAGATAAAAGTTTTTAAATATTTAATTAAGACCTTAAGATAAGATAAATATCAGAATAAAACATACCTCTTGTATATTATATAAAATTCAACTGCCAACATGTCATGACTTGAATTCCTTTTACAATAGTACAACAATTCAAAACTAAAAAAATATTACAATCGTTTTACAAGAAAGTTAAAACAATTGTGTTATTGAATCAAGTATGAATTAGAATACGCAGAGAAGTCGGGCAAGGCATGAGAGACTTGAGCAAGCAAGAAACCCTCTCTAAGTTAGCTTTATATTCAGTTTCTTAATAGACTGATTTTAAATATATTACAAGGTAATGTATATATGTATAATTATTTGTTTAGAACTAATAATAAGAAATACAGGTTGAACCATATCTAAGAAAAGAGTCCAGTGCCAATACTCTACGTGTACATAGATTTCAAAAATTTTAAAAAGTAAACAAGGCTTTATTAGTTCTAGCAGAGGTTGAAGTTCAATATTCTTTAACTCAACAACAATTCACTACAGTACTAGAACCAAGCTCAATACTAGCCTATATCAGTCCTTGGCCCAAGCGTTCAAAAAATCAGATGAAGTCCTGTCATATTTGCCTGAAAGTGATACAGGATGTACTAAAAGCCATTAGAAAGCTAATCGTGAAAGGAAGATGCTGTAAAGGCTATAAGCCTAAAGAAGCCTATTTTACTTGGCACTTTCAGGTTTTCATGTTCCTTAAAGTGCAAATTAAGAATAAGGAAGCTGTACTATAGAAATCTGACCTATTTATAGAGAAGCAAAGTATATTGCAGTCCAGAAAGGTTCTTGCTAAAAGGGGTGCTGATGGAGGAGGTTGGGGAAAAGCTATACAAGAATATATCATGTACTACTAGTATGAGGTTATGTAAATAACTAAATGCTTCATACTAAGGCCATATAGCGATAAGAACCATGAAACAATAAGCATGTTAGACAATCCAGAAACATTACTCACTGCTAGAGAGTATATTAGAGAAGTCAAAGATAGTAAGGAATATTGATATTCTGAATATTAATAGAACTATAAAGATATTAATTAGATAATTAAAAAGACCGGACAGCGTGTAGTTCAGCAAAAACAATATCAATATACTAGTAGAGTCAAGGTGAAGATACAGAGATTGCAAATTATTCAAACAATAATGTTGCGTATGAGGTTCAAAAGTTGATTGCTTTGTCAACTGTATCTTAATGGGTGAAAAAACTAGGATTCAGATATCTTTTATAACATAATACTAGAATGTTGATTTTTTTGTACATCTTCCTGGCCTTTGATTGGTCCATGGATTGCTTCTCTAACCCCACATAACTCTGAGTCAGCTATATGTTCTTACAGGATGACAGAAACAAAAATACTATTTATACAGGTTGAAGATATGTATTCAAGTAAGGCAACCAAAGACTAATTTCATATGAGATTTGTCTATTCTGAGAGCTTATTTTCAAGTTACATTAAGTTTAGAAAAGAAAAGAAAAGAAATAAGAGTAACAAGTAAATAACTTGAATAATCAGGCTCATATTAATAGAATTTAAACAAGTTATGAGAGAAGATAAATATTTTAAGTTCTTTATAATAATACTTTCTCTAAATACTACTTGAAATTTAAAATATTCAATTGTAAATCTTGGTGCAATTTTGATAAGTACCTTTTGTTATATAAACCTTAATACTACAGTATTCTGATCCAATACTACCCAGTATACACATTAAAGTTTGCCAACACAGTATATTTACTTTGTAAAGTACCTACGCAAAAGTCTTGGTGATTATACATCTCAGCCATGGCAAGAACAGTCCAGTATGAGTAGAGATTTTGAAATAACTCAACAACAAATCCTTTAAATGAGAAGAGATTAAATGAAATAAAATGTAAGACCACTATTTACATATTGATAAAATAAAAAATAAAAAAAGTTATTCCTAGTATCTTGTATACCACCCCTTTGCTGTAATAACTACTTGAACTCTGTCTGGCATGACCTCCACAACTGCTCAAAAAACTCAGAAGGTATTGTATCCTATACCATAGGTAATACCTCACCTAGCTTCTACTTTACCTTCTCAGGACCACCAGGTATTGAAGCAATGTCAGGATACTAAATCTGAAGCCTTTTCTTCAGCTCAACCCAGACTTGTTCTATGGGATTAAGGTCTGGTGAACAAGGAGGATGATATACCAAGGTATGACTTTATTGCATAGATTTTATAAAGCTTAAAAAATTTAAATTATGTTTAAAGAGTATGACCCTCAAGGTCTTGAGGGAATAACTACTAGTAAGGAGTACTATAACAGAATATACAATAATGAGCTTGAGCAAGATATTGTAAAAAAATACTGTAATAAGGATTTTCTCCTCAGAATGGCCTTATATGAAGATCAGTTTACGAAGTGTGATAAAAATCTGGATATTCCTCCAAACCCTGCTCATGAATCAGAAGCACTTAAACCGCTTGTTCTTGTTAGTCAAGACAAATTAATGTTTAATTCAAATAACAGAAGACATTTTATGTTAGTATATAAATGAGCAAAAAAACCTATCTCGCTGGATACGAAATGTCTGTATCCAGACATGATTGGTCATTACTTTTTGTTGTGTGTACCCTGACTGTCCGGACCCTGCCTCATTTCATCCATTCTGTTCTATGTGTCCACACAAACCTACTTCTGCCTCGACCTCTTTGGTCAAGTATCACAGACCCCATTCGTCTCAATACTATACGCTCTTTTACTCCATGCCCTTATTTCATCCACTGGCCTTCATTTTCTCTTGTTCCTGGATCTTCCCCTCTTGAATGCAGCTTTACTACACCAACCCACCCATGCAGGGACGATCTGTCCAGTAAGATTCCCTGATAAATCCTTCGCTCACAGTACTCTGGTAGAATCCTAGTATCCGTCTCCCATCTGGTACATATCTGCCAACTCCGACTATCCTCTTTACACCCTGTGATTATTTCTACTACTGTCCCTAGCCTTCTTTGGTATAGCCATTGTACCCGGACAGCAGCAAAAAGACCCATATCAGGTAAATGTGGTGGTGGCTGTCGGCATATAGGTGCCGGACAATTTATATTTCTTTCTGAGCTATCTCACAGAATAAATTGTGTCCACCCCAAGTATCACTCCTGATATTTGTACTGCTTATTAGTACTTCAGACTCTGCATATCCTCTCTGGTAGCGGTTTTCAATTTTCAGTTTACTTAGCTAGTAGCATTACAGTGATCCTTATATAGTTTTTATAAGTATATATATATAAGAATTTAATATATCTCATTAAATATTCGCAAATCCATCCAGTGATTCACTATCTATTGTCACTTCATAGCAGGAACCAGATGTGCCTGTCAGATGACTACTCGTGTATCGATGATCTGCATATCCCGCGCGCCAGACTACTTTCAAACTCGGATGTATCTACTCGTAGTGTAAAATCTCCTACTATTCACCCGATCAAGCACGTGAACCAAGGCCAGCTGACTGATACCTCTGGCCTCACTCTGGATCTTTCTTATCTTGAAAAGTCCTAATAATCATTTGACACACCTCCCCCGCAGATCCCTACAACTGTCTGCTCCAACAACCTCAATCCATATCTAATTATTTCCCGGCCCTGCATTTCGGAAAGACTTTGTTCCAGTACAGTGAGCCTGGTGCATCTGGAAGATGTCTGTTGATTGAAAGTCCAAGACTGGAATTTTGAGCTGGGTAAATTGCTCCAGTGGAAGCAATTTTAGTTCTGAGGAATTGGCACATAGGGACAGCTCATCCACTATAGTCCGTTGGATATAACAGACTATCACCTCCATCATTGAAGAATAATTGATCTGGAAGATGTCGTAAAAGTTAATTAGTGTGCTGGTATTTGTGTGGCCTCTGAGAACTCACCATAGTTCACTGCAGCTTGAAGATATCTGTATCTCTTCCATTTCATTTTCTATTAAAACCTCACTATCAGCTTTTGATAGTTCCTCGATTGTAACCAATCTCATTCCTAGGGCATGCTTGTAGCCATATTGTGATAAGATCTGTCGGGCAGCTTCATTTTTGTTTGATCTCCTGTAGCCTTCTTTGATCTGGTCCTTATCCGCCCGTTCATCAATATCAGTAGAATACAACACCACAGACTCAAAACCTCAGATGTAAGCAGTAAAGTGACTCAGGCAGTACATCTTGATAAAGTTGAAGCTGTTCTCACGTTGGATCAAATTTTTCCTCTAATGTATGCTTTGACACCTCTCTTCCTCTACTAGTCGATAGGGCTAGGTGACGGAGATGTTGGATGGTGCTTTGACTTGGTGATCCGCTATCTGTTCTCGTAGTTTATGATCCTGATGATATACCTGGGGGTGAGCAGCCTTGGAGGTGTAAAACTGATAAAAGATGTCTTTTGTGTGGTGAAATGTCCGCAGATATTCTTCCATATAAGATATGGTATCAGGAGCATGACTCCCATACTGGGCTATTTGACTGAGATCAATCAGCACACTAATGTGTTACAAGGTATGTTTGAATGAGAGATGCTGAGAACTGTCCAGATTTTGTAATACAGATACTAATGTAACTATAATGCATTGCCGGAGGTTACGCATTTCCTTTTCTTGCCATTGCGTGACTTCCCTATAGGCCGTTTTTGGTATGCTCAAGCCAGGATAAGGGGAAAGTTCTTTCCACAGGTCATCGAATGCCTCCTGCTGTTTGTGCTTTTTCAGAAATCCTTCTATTCATTCCATCATATGTTTAAACTTGAATAGGTCAAGGCAGATGTTATTCAAGAGATCTGGCTTACGGAGGGCTGCAGGGTCTATAAGGTGGAGTCCAAAGAACGCGTTCTGGCCTATTTTCACTCTAATCTGTTTGAAATATTCTCTACTATCCTAGCACTGGCCATTCTCCTCTCCACATACTTCGAGACAGTTTTTCGTATGTAAGGTACAGTCCTGGATCGTATATGTATGCCGTGGGGCGCCACCAAGCTCCCTGTCCTGAACTTCACACTTTGGGTATGACTTACTGCTTATTCCACGGAAGTTCGTATGCTTAGTATGATCTGCAATCCAAGCAGACAAGATGGGAAAGTAGAGGTATGTTTTGCTATCTGAGCAGTCCATTATTGTACATTCTTAGGCAATGGCCTGTAATGGTGTAAATATGAGATCCAAAATAGCCAGCAGTAAACCTACATTCATCTGCCACTGGACTTCATCAGCATGGGCTGATTGACCACTAAACTTCGGTGGCACAGGCAGCCAGGCAAGAAGGAGGCTTGGCATCTTTTCCGTGCTGTTTCTGCTCTGTAAAAGGATATTGCTGATCATCATGTATACCGCCCATGCTTTGTTATCACCCAAAAGATTGGTCTGGTGAGTCAGGTCCAACAATCCAATAATCGGTACCAATGTTGATCCAATTGGTAGTAACTCCTGTTAGGAAACAGAAGGCATTATTAGCATGAGAAATACTAGCTACTCCCAACTTTTACAAACCAATTCCATACCTGAGTCTCCCACCCCTAGTCTGCTGTATGCATGTTAGAGTACAATCATTCCCCACCTGAATTATATTCGCGAATAGGTGTGCACACTATATCAGTTCTATATGCTACCTGGCGGATCAGGTAGCGGATACAGTCAATAATATTTCTGTAATGGAAGCGTGTTGCACGTTTCCCATTGTCGACAATAGCTTCTGCCCACACCAGATACTTATCGGATGGGTCCAGCACTTTGAGCTGTTTTTGCAATTTATATGCAAACTGAAATGACCTGGGTTTTCTTCTTTTCCAGTAAGCCTTTTACAAAATAATCATCAATCCATGGCTTGACTACCTTAGTTCAGATGAACCAGCTAGCTAAATTCAAGTCGTCTTCGGATGAAAAAGGGCTCTATGGGTCATCATTCAAGCCCTGATTGAGCTCTACATAGCCAGCAACATCCCTGATTCCCTTGCCCTTACCCCCAATCATCTACTTCATTGATGGACTTGCTGTGTCTGATAGTTGGAATATGTCTGAGTCTTCTGCAGCCGAGTCGTGCAGGATATCGCTATCCACCTGAAAATCTATCATATCTAACTTGGGTCAGATTCATGGTCTAAGTCACTCTCTTGGTCTACAACCCTCCTAACAGTAATGACCTGCTGATCCACGATAGTAGTAAGTACAGAAGCTGTCAGCTCGGATGAGGTCTGATTGGTGGTAGCATAGAAGAATAGAATTTTATCCAGATGTATTGCTTGAAGGTACCTCTTATATGCAGTAGTCTGTTGATAGCAGCGTCGAAAATAAAGACACTTGAACATGTTTGAGGTCATTGTGGTCATCTGTAAGGTTGACTTCTACTATCAAGATATCTGTTAGGATACACATTAGCAGATGCAATGCAGGCAAGGTCTAGCTGTATATGATCTTTCAAGTTCAAAGTTGGAGGTCTCAGAGACTGGAATTAGAGCAATGAATTCGAGATAGTATGATGGCCGACAGGTCTGTAGGTGGAAGTTGTCTGTAGGTGGAAGTTGTCTGTAGGTGGAAGTTGTCTGCATGGTGGTCTTGCTCTTTCCAGTATAGGATCTTGCTTCCAAGGAGGGTGTTTCACTTGTGAGGTAATCATCTTGGTGCATATTCTGTAGCACATTTGTAGCACTAAAGATCATTCAAGAACTAGTGAATTTTCAAGCTTACAGGTATGGAATAGAATGGTACCTGCTACTGACCTGCTAGTCTCAGGACTTGTACTCTGCGGTTCATCACTGGCTGGGCCCCAAATCTAGTATTTAGCAGTTCAGTCTCGTTTATAGCTACCAAGTACAGTATTTACTGAAAGTGAGCCATGACCATCTTGCCACATATTTGGTGATTGATTTGCGGCTCAAAATCAGATCCGGGTATGGTATAAGGCTTTCAGGAATTGTTCCAAGCCGTATAAGTATTTACTAGGAAGTGGTGACATCAGCGAAAATAAATCCTATGTCAGATGCATGGGCAGTGCACCCTGATACAAGCACGGAGGATTCTGTGTCCGGTGCGTCCTGTGCATTTAGTGCTTGGGCGCCAAGTATAGTTGCATCCTGTGAATCCTAGTGCTTATACTAGGAGGTGCTACATCCAGATTGTATCCTAAGTCAGCGTGGCCGCCCAGTTACCATCCTAAGATTCCGAGTGATGAACCTAGCTGCCAGCCAGTCCCCCTTTACCATCCCCCTGCCAGCCCTCCTCCCTATCAGCCTGCCCCCTAACAGCCCTCCTCCCTACCAGCTCCCCCCCTTACCAGTGTCCTGCATACCACCGCCCATGCATTCTGGACTTTGTTGTTTTCTGTACTGGTGCCGGCTCTGCCGGGTAGCAAGTTTCAAGTTCTACTTAAGTGCTAGCTTTCATGTAAGATTCCTCAGGCACCCTGTGGCTGCAGTATGAAAATACTCAGCACCCTGATTCTACCCGACGCCAGCTTTCCAATGGTGTATTCAATGTCTACCCAGCACCAATATTGGTGGAGTTACAGCCTGTTATGAAGATCATGTGTACTTTGGTGGAGTGCTGGCTTTGACGTCAGATTCCTCGGCCATCCTTTAGGCAGGGCAGCCGATACTTGGCGCCCTGATTCTACATGAGGCCAGCTCTCTAACGGTGCATTAAATGTCTACCCAGCACCAATATTGGTGGTGCTACAGTCTGTTATGGAGGTTAAGTTTACTCTGGCAGAGTGCTGACTTTGATGCCAGATTCCTCAGCCATCCTGTGCACGCAGCAGCCGATACTCGGCGTCCTGGTTCCACCCCACGCCAGCTTTCTAACAGTGTATTCAACATCTACCCAGCACCAATATTGGGTGATCTACAGTCTGTTATAGAAGTCATATTTACATTGGTAGAGTGCTGACTTTGATGCCAGATGCCACACCTGTCCCTTAGGTGCTGCAGCTGATACTCTCCACCCTTGTTCAACTCGACGCTGGCTTTTCAATGGTGTATTGAACCTGTATCCAGCCCCAATACTCATGGTCTTACTATCTAGGATGTAGGGGGTATAGTGTACTTACTTGAGCAGGGGCTTGGACCTTTTCTTTCTCTACACAGTATTATCGAACCAATATGAATAAAAATGATGTTTATTTTGACACTTTTACAATATACATCATGTGTGACTTAGATCCCAAGGTCCAGTCCTAGCATTGCATTCTGAAAATTTAGTAGTGCTCACTTGTATCCTGAGAAGACCTACTGCATCTGATTGTGTCTAGAGAATTTAGAAAGTTCTCGGTTGTGTCCGAACTTCTGGCACCAAGAACCATTGTATCCTGAGTTGCAGTTTGTGTCCTGCATGTCCTGTGCATCAGATGTACAGGATGCACAAGACGCAAGCTTTTTTTTTTAGTGATGGAGAATCTTGGTGTATTATTTGCTGTTGATTTTGCGCTCCAGCGGTTTTCCAAGTCTACTAGTGGTAGTGTTTGGCTTCTGACTGTAGTTTCTAGCTTCCAAATATGTTGTTAATTTTTTCAAGTGAGGCAGGAGCCTCTTGGGACATACTCTGCAGCTCCTCTGTTAGTTTTTCAAGACTAGTATTTTGCTGTTGAGTATTGTTCCTAGCTACCAAGTACAGTATTTGCTACTAGTAATTAAAAGAAAAAAGCCTGCCTTTGATGCCGGGATGGAGGCCTAGAATGGCTCGTGACCTTTGCCCATTTTCATACAAGCAGAGGGTGGTTCAAAGGCCTGGCTATCGTATGGGCAAGGGTCGGGAACAGACCCCCTTGTTTGGGCAAGTACTAGTGGTAGGCCCTGGGCATATTGGCACGTACTTTATGGCTTATCCCCGGGTAACATCTCAAGTCTGGTACTACTAGTACTAGTAGTATTTAGCAGCTGAGTATTATTCCAGGTACCAAGTATGGTGTTTACATGTAAGAAGCTGTGAACATCTCGCCGCATATTATGCAGCTCAATTGTGACTTAAAATAGCTGCCAGGTATAACATGTATTTTGGAGTATTGTGTCTAGCTTTCAGGTACTTGCATGGCCAAACAGATTCCCGACACTTTGTATAGGAGTTGACATCTTAGTAGGTGTCCAGGTTCCAAGCAGCTGTGTGCGTACAATAAGTAATACTTAATGGGGACAGTCTTCTTGATGTTTTGCGGCTCATTTGCAGCTCACAATGTTGTCTTGGCTAGCATGGTCTGTCTTTCAAGATGCCAATGATTGTACAGCATACAAACCTAATTTAACCCACCAAATCCTTCTCTAGTCCATACACAAGCTGCTGTCCCTTCACTCCCCCTTCTCCCTCCTCCTTCCTCCATCTCCTCCCACTACTATCACAAAATCACTTCTTCCATCAACCTATCCATCTACTATCAACACACCCACCCCTGCCGGTGGGGATATAGACTGCCCTCAGACCAAGCCTCCGCTGGTAAGTACCCAGATCAGTTTAATATATTTACAACTAAGTCTTCAAAAGGCAATTTCAATCCGTAAAAGTTCGACAACTACTCAACATCATTTGCTGCACCTTTCTCATTTTTGTTCGAGTATGTACACAATCTAATTATTATTCCTGCCTGTTTTTCTTGCTTTCAGCTGACTAATTTTGTCAGCAAAAGATAGATGCACTCTCACTGTCTCCCTCCCACCCGCCCCAATTCACCCACGATGCCCAATGTCAGACTTCTTTGACCAAGAGTACTAGGCTATTAACATGATAGCAATGGGAATTAGTGCAAACAAGTCTGTTGGTTCCCAAACTCGGCTACATTAAGTGTGGAGTATAGAGGCTGGCGGAATGCCGTAAGGTACAGGATGGAGCATGAGTGGATTACGTGGCACAGGGGCACTACTCCAACCCAATGGGCAGCCATTCAGGCCTGCGCCCTAATAGTGGAACTCATTGCTAGCAATAGCATGGCACTCCACTGGTAGGCATACATAGTGATGGGCAAGCTACTTACCGAATTTCTGAATTCTTTGCTCAAGGATCTAGCAAAAAAGTATTCGAGAACTTTGACAGCAATGGGCCTGGCTGTTGCTTCTTCCCTGCCTGTTCCTCCTGCTATTGCCACCAGAAAGGATGGTAGGTTTCCTCAAACTGTGCACAGCAGACTAGTAGAATTTATGCTAATACAAAGCCTATAGGTTTTACTGGTCTACCCAGTATGTGCCTGTAGTCTCATATGCCATCCAAGGTCTTCCTGGATGGTCCGCTCCTTTCTGGGCTGGACAAGGTCTGGTGGTAAACCAGTAGTGCAGTCTCCTGGCTGGAGCTGATGGAACCAACCCTGTTGAACTTGCTCTCTGAAATAGAAAGGGTAGTCACATATGGCATTGGGTATTGTCATCTCGTTAGTGCCATACGGTATTACTCAATTTTGCTCCTCAATAATCCAGATGAGTTGCTACCGAGAGCGGAGATGATTCACATCCTGTTGAGCTAGCACATTCGCATATGGTGGGGATTGAGTCCATCGAACAAACTGATGGATTTGTTGTTCCGATGCCATCGCAGCATGGATGAGGAGCCTGGAACACCTTCTCTGCATGGTCAACCACACAGGACACAGAATAATTAGAGGGACCCAAAAGAAGAGAAGGGAGAGGCAGAAGGAGAGGAGAGGTGGGAGCGTAAGAGGAGGAGGTGGAGGAGGAGGAGGAGGAGGAAGAGGGGGGTGGCAGAAGAAGGGGAGGAGGAGGAGGAGGAAGAGGAGGTAGAGCAGGAGGAAGGGGAGAAAGAGGAGGAAGAGGAGAAGGGGGGCTGGGGGAGGTGAAGATGACAACAGCAACAATAATGAAGATAATAACATAGTCTACGGGCCCAGGAGATCCACTCAGGCCACAAAACAGGGTTTGAGGTCAAATACCAACACCCAGTTGATGCGCAAGGTCCCGCTAAGGAATAATACTTGTGGACAACGCCAAGGTAAGCAAGCTTCACTCTATACATGGGACAAACACTCATGTATTGAACTCAAGTAGGCGAATATTGGTAGCAGTTATTGTAAATACTGATAAAAAGAAAATAGCAGAACCATCTGGCTGAGTGGCTGTCCACACTCCCACAAAGAATGATCTGACAGTAATGACGGGATCTGAGCCCTTAAACCACCTGACTGACGTCAGAGAACCTCTAATAAAGACAACTTGAATATCTAGCATACTCAGCCTACCAAACTACCCTCCCCCAGCCTCCAATAATCCGTGTTACGATTCTTCCTCTGCGATCACTAAGAAGGCAGATTTCCTCCTCCCATTGCTAGCACAATTTCTGGTTTGCAACCCTCTCCTTTTCATCCTGATTTCTACTTTGGAGTAGTCAGTTCTAGCAATGATACAATATAGCTGACATGAAGTTGGACAGGCGATATAGTCTCACTAGTATCATAGGCCGGACGTATACTTGGGCTTTTCTTTGCTGGGTTCAGATTGGAGTTTTGATTTTTATTTATGGTCTTTCACAGCAGTTTTTCGTTGGGTGGATTCGGATTAGAGTTTTGATTTTTTTCAGTTCTGCAGACAGTTTCTGCTCTTTCCTAGCTGTTTTTGTTTGATGGATTCAGATTAGATTTTGTTTTGGTTTGTGGATCACTCCTGCTCTTTCCTGAGTGTTTTTATTTTCTGGATTCAGATTGGAGTTTTCTTTCTTTTTTGTTTTGCAGATTGTTCCTACTCTTTCCTGGCTGTCTTTGCTCCCTGAACCTAGACCAGAGCCCTCTCTCCCTCCCGTCTTATGTATCGCTGATGCTCTTTCCTGGCTGTTTTGGTTTTCTGGATTTGGATTGGAGGAAGAGGACCATAGGAGGAGGTGGAGGAGGTAGGAGAGGTCTGTAGCAGGTACAAGGTATCTGGTGCTGCTTAGTTAGTGGAGGTCAAAGTTGTAGTGGGGGCACAGTATGAGGGCTGAATGGGTGGTATTTGGCCGCGACCAGCCTTTGGGGGTTTCCTTTATTGGATTTTTCTTTTTTTTTTCTTTTGCTTTTGGAGTTTTGTACCATAGATTGTCTTTTCCAGGCGTTTTCCATTTCAAACAACCTGCTCGGTAGCCATTTCTGTCTAAGAATTTTGTCTCGTGCCCTATTTGTTAAGCCATAGCTATATGCTATGCCCTTTGAGATTAGTATGACAAAGCCTTACCGCTACCCTTAACCTTGTTTGCAACAGTCTGCTTGGTAGTCTTATGTGAACTGGGTAAGTCTACTCATCTTAATTCAATCTTTTCCTTACACAACCAATATCCATGAGGTGGGGGATAGTCTGAGCCCTATCTTGATATTTAGTAACTGTGACTGTATTAACATGCAAGTACCCTTTGAATTTGAAATATATGAAGGCAATTGACCGGAGATCAAGTGACAACATGTGTCCAGGTGCCTCCTTTAAGGAGACATCTGAACCCCTTTTGTCTACTAAATCCAAACCCTCATAATACTGCCTTAGTTATTGGCAAATATACATTCACCAATACTTGGGCTATCTACATCTTCCAAGACTACTCCCCTCTATTTACCTTATCACAATGCTACAACAGCCACGACCCAATGCTCACATGCTACATGTATTTCACCAGTCTGGACATAATCAGGAGGTTCTCAGTCGACGTGTCCGGAAATCCAGATCAAAGGAGACGTTGGCTGCACCACCCTCTACTTTGCCTTCTCATACTTCTGGTCAGTCTGCAAGTCACCGAAGCTCAGCATCACAACTTCAAGTACCACAGCCTGAGGATCAGCATAATGGAGGTCAAGGTCTCAAGGCAGCAGGTGATAGTATAGTCTTGCATGATGGAGAATACCAGAATGGCGGTAATCAGAGTAACAAGAGCGAGGAGGCAGATTTGATAGAGCTAGATGAAGATGATGAGGACCCAGCAGCAGGCCACAGGGTGCCAAGACCAGTAACTGTACCAGGTTTGAATCTCAACGATCAATTATGACAGTGACAGTTACACCAACCCAGTGATTGGAGAGGATTGGTTTGCCTGAACAGAAAACAACATGGCCACTAAGAGTTAGCCAAAATCATTCAACTTCCATGCCACACTCCTGATTGGCCTCCGGGCCGAATCTGCTTGGAACACCAACTGCAATACCAAGTTACTCACAACTGGTGATACCAGAATTTAGCCACACAGCCCCAGTGGTTACCAGTAGCAGACAGAATAATGCTGTAGGGATTGAGCTCACTATTCAGACAAAAGGCCGTGAGTTAAGGTGGGACTGGGCACTGTTCAAGGATCCGTTTCCAGATTCAATTACTCTGACTGAAATGGTATGCACATGTTGGAATGATGCCCAGCATGGATTAAAGTTTTCTGACTTAGGAGATGCCACACTAGGCTCTAATGAGCAGGTAAGTTACTCCTAATCGATAATCTACTTCTCATCCTTATAACTAATATAATAGCTACCAGCCACCAATTTGCAGATCTGAACAAAACACAATGTCAGTGCGTGCAGATCCCGGTATCTATATTGTGCAAAGAAGACTTTAACAGAAGTCTAGAGGCTTGAGGCAGAGGATCCTATAGCCTGTGCACAATGGGTAGAATACTTAAGCGAGAAAGACCAGTTTAATTACCTGCCTAATGGGTATGAGGTATACTCGTTGTCCGTCCTTACGATTATTCCATGCCACAGTAAGACTGAATCTGTCTAACAATGCTGTCAGGCACTTTCTGTCAGATTCCTACCCCCACAGATTTCAGGTGTGATATACATACAATTTTATTCAGGCAAGAAAATGAAAGGCATAATGGATAATGCGTTGCTAGGAAGAACCAATGGTACGTTTCCGAGTCTGACTGTAGTCAGATTGTGTCATACTCTGTGATGCTGGGAGACCGGAGTATTTGTTGACAAGGTGAATTTCACATGTTCCACTTCTCAAGGTAAAGATAAAAAACAACTGCTCAAGACAGATGATATTCAGGCTAATGGAATGACAGGGGTGATGGAATCTCAGTTAAGAACATGGGCCAATACGCGTGGGGTTTCTCAGACTCAGATTATCCGGCAGATAAGAAGGGGATTGAATGATGGAATTGCAAAGGATCAGAGCACACCGGTAGAGAGCATCGATGGCTATTCCAATAACCTTAATATATTACGTCAGGAGTTTAGAATTTATCCATAGCAGGTTAGATCGTAATCTATTAGTGTCGGCCATGTGCATACTACCCTGAGAGGACATAGTCAGCAAGAGTCACAATGGCTAGAAGAGCAAGATCCGCTGGTGGACATAATTGACCCAGATTGGTCAGGGCATGTGAAGATTCCCTGTGGCATGTAGATGAAACTGGACCAGAGAGCAAGGAGGAAAATAGATTTATTAGTATGTAATCATGTGTTTGTAAGAGAAAAAATAATATAGTAGATTACAAAACATCTCGAGGTATAAAGACTAGACAAGGGAGTCTAGGGAGAATGCAGACAGAAAGTGGACGAAAAAGCACAACTCTGTAAATACATCTTGCAGATATCAAAAAATACAATATGGGATTGGAAGATAGGAACAATAGGAGAGGGAAGTACGATGAGGTCAGAGGGAGGGTGGGGGACATCCGGACAGGAGAATGAAGTACAAGGTAGAATGCAGAAGAAGCGTAGATGAAACAGGAGCCTGGGGAGAATGGGAATGGATCGTGGACAAAACACGTACCGAGGTACATGACTTGGTAAATATATCCTGCAGATATAACAAAATACATCGCGGGATTAGAATATAGGAACAATAGGAGAGTGGACTACAGCTAGATCAGACAGAGAATGGGGGATGTCTGGATGAGGTTATCAAGTACGGGGATAAATGCAGAGGGAGCACAGATGAAAGAAGCCATTATAGGGGAAAGAATGGGCTAGAGAGAGCAAATATCGAGAGGGCACCAGAGGAAGGAATCGGTAGGAGGAATGCATCGGCAAAGAGAGACAAGCATCCATGGATGTCCAGGGTGTCTGGGCCAAGGTCCGCACATGGGGTGGATAGTTATTATGGAGGGAAGAATTGGCTAGAGAGAGAAAACATCGAGAGAGCTCCGGAGGAAGGAATCTGTAGGGGGAATGCATCAACAAAGGAGAACAAGTGTCCACAGATGTCAGGAGTGTCTGGACCAAGGTCCGCACCTGGACGGAATAGGTGTGGGCACACCTATCCAGATTGCAAGTTTACATTTACAACTTCCAGAGAGTCCAATGTATAGGAAGTACAGGATCTGAATGGGATTTGTTGCTGATGTAAGAAGCAGAATCATATCTGAAAGAAGGATTGCAGTCAGGGCCTTCATATATTTGAATTTCTTATACTAACTAGCCAGTTAGCTGATAGAGATGCCTGTATTATATTGCAATATAGAGGTGGCATATGGTAGAATAGTAATCGCCTCTTAGATCAAATTGTAAATAATGTAATTTCTACCTTGCAGGTACAGTTTCTGGGCTATAAAGCTCTATTCACCTCTAATAATGCTCCTAACCACCTTAAGTCTGCCGACAACACTTTACAAGTTTCAGAAATAAACTTAGAATGTGGGAGAAAAAATACTAAATCAATGTATGATACCTTTGCTAGCAATGATAACCATCCAGAAGGAGGATATATACAGCATATGATATTTCCTGATAGTACTCTAAAAGGACTAGAAGCAGTTTTACAAGAGTGAGGTCTTTGGCCAAATGATTATTAGTGGTTTCTTACTCAGTGTTCCATCAAGTTAACAACTAGCAAGAAGTTAAAACTGAATCCAAGGTGTTTAGATGGAGGAAATGGTTGTGCCCCGAGACTTCTCACTATGTAACCTAACCTTAAAAGTCAAAAGAGCTAGGTAGAAGAAGCAATTCTAGCTACTGGACATAACATTATTTTTTGTCCAGCATTTCACAGCAAAATTAACTGTATTGAATACTTTTAGGGTGCTACCAAAGGTATATACAAGGAATAACTGTGAGTATGATTTTGTGGTACTAAAATACCTAGTACCAGAGGAATTAGCTATAGTTCTAAAGAAACAGATCTAGAGACATCAGGCACATAGTAATAGAATCAAAGAAGTCTATCAAACTACTATTCAAGTTGTATATGCAACATCAGAATATGAGAAACTAAGAGGCCAAAAGTACAAATCTCACAGAAGGGGAAATAACTTGTATCATAGTTAGAAAAAACTAGTATATTCAAATAATTTTTATTATAAAAGTTGTCTATAATATTAATAAAATAAGAAACTACGATATGATATCAGACTAAAGAAAATCGTAAGAAAAACTTTACTAGAGGTGGGAATTGAACATATGATCTATAAAGTATAGTTCTGTAATAGGTAACCCTGTACCTTAACAAATAGAAAGCATTACAGGATACAACAATCTTGGTCCAAGTTTGGAATACTTTGTATCATGTAATATGTAGCATTAGATAGATGTAGCCTGTGACCACCCAGACATAGATTATAAATATCAAGGTGCCTTCGTAGCTTTCAGAACATCCTCCATCTCTGCTACCCCTCCTGTCATTGAAAAATATTTTCTAATTGGGAACGACTCAATACCAAGGACCTATCACCACTTTTCTTTAGCCATGCACCCCCCACTGGGGGGTGCAGGCTGATGCTTTCCATCCTTCTGCCTATCAGAGCCTCTTTTCTACTCCTTCCCTAATCTGACATCCTGCCTCTACTAGATGGAGGTCTTCTCCTCGCCCTAGGGGCCTCATCCTGAGGTCTCTCTGCTCTCTACCCCACTTTTGCTAGACCTCACTTAGCATCAGCAGAGTTGGCTTTGGTGGCTGGGTGATGGTTAGATAGTGAGTTGGGATGGTGGTCCTCTGGGCTATTGGGAGTAGCCTTACCTACTTCTGTGACTCCAATTGCAGCCTCCTACCATATTGTTTGGCCGGAGCTTTGGTGCCGGGCCCTCTTCCTCTCCTCTCCTTCGGGATCAGCTGGTACCCTACTGCCTGGACTCTCGGGCCCCATCGTTGCTAAGGGAGTGGTGCTCTGGCCTGCCCCTCCCACCCCTCCTCCACATCAGAATTGCTTGGTACTTCTCTCACTTCTGCCACCGTTGCCGCAGCACTACAATTCCTTCAGGGCTCTGATGTCACTACAGACATCATCCAACCTTTTCCACAGCCACATTCCTTATGGATACAGTCTACGCTGTCCCTCCGGGACAGTATTGGCTGCCCCCTTCACTCACAGGTTACTGGCATCTCTTACCTGCCTGCCCTCCTGCTCGCTTGAGGCTTGTACCCAGCTGAATGACTGGCTGGCCTGCCTTGGTATTGCACTGCCTCCTGGGTTGAGTTATGAGTTGGCTGGTCCTATCTCTGCATTTCGTCAGAGTCCTACCATGAGCCTGACAGACGGACTCTACATCCACAGACGCCTGTAGAGGTATTTTGGGGGTTTTCCATTCTATTCTTTCCTTTGTCGTGATGACACTAAAGAATTTCCTTCCCTCTCCTGCCTTCCATGTAGAGGACGATCGTTCCTGTGCAGGATGGAACATGCGGTTCGGCTTATACCAAAGAGTCTTGGGAGGGTTATTCTATTCCCTGGGGTGCAGAGAAATGTGTCTGAAATTAAGACTTTGTTTTTGCCATAGCTAGTACTCCATGCATGTTCTTGTACCTTAACAACAAATATATGAGATAAAAATAAAAATAAAAAAATCTCTAGTATTCAGAATATCCTCTATCTCCACTTACATCTCTAGCAATTGAAAACTCAATACAATGGTTACTATTGTGGCTTTCATCATCTGGTACTACCACCACACTCTCCCTCCTCTCTCTCCATCTAGCCTCAGCTACAGGTGGTGGGCTCGCTTCCCCTTTACCTTGTGGCCTTTATTTATTTATCTGCTCTCCTGGTTCTCTCCTTGGTTGGAGTCCTTTGTCTTCCCGATATTTCTCTTCTATCTACCCCACCTTGCTTAGGCGTTACCACAGTTGGCAACCCCTTTACTACTAGCAGCAGGTGGCCAGCACTACAGTTCACAGTAGCTGAGAACAGACTTCAGGTTTCAGTCAATCTCTCCATTCTCTAGTTCTCCTAACAGGCTACCTAATTAGACATGAATGTGATTACCAATAGCTGCTGTACATGGTCTTGGGTCTACCCCTTCTCTCTCCCTCCTACAGTCAGATCAGCTGTCACCCTACAGCCACATCCTCTCAGCTGTTTGTCCCTGAGGATACGCAGTTACTGGCACACCTGCTATACACCTCCTCTCCTTGCTTCTTACTCACTGCCTTTGCGATGGTTTTCCTTATATCCTTAGATTCTTGGGCTTGGCCCCCTTCCCTTGGCCCAGGTCTTGGCTTTGAAGTCTAGTCTATTTGGTTTTCGAGTTGTGATCTTTGACTCTCAGGAGTTAAGTTTAAGTTCTCCTTTTAGGTGTTTAGTTCATAGAATTGGGATGGGTTCTTGGTTTACAGTCAGGTAGCTAGCAGCTAGCTTTCATTTATCGCTTGGCAGTGGGGGTTATTGGGTGGAGCAGTTTATGGAAGGGATTTTGGGCAGGAGTAGTTTTTTCTACCCCAAAGGGGTCTTTTAGCTCCGTTATTCGGCCTTGGCCAGGGGTGACAGTTTTTTAAGCATTATAGCTAGCACTCCCTATGCCTTTTTGTCCCATAAACAAAATTTAAATAAGTTAAACAAACAAAAAAGAAAAATCCCTAGCTTTCAGAAGAAAACGGTTTTGGACTCCAATCAAGCCCTATCTGTCGGATTGAAGAGTAACGGCTTTCCTCTGTTGTAGAAGACTCTCAGACCATTCCTAGTAGTTTGCTCTGATCTTCCTATTGACAGTATTACTGACTCCCTTACCCTGTTTGCCATCAGAGGGCCTCTACCACGCTTGAATCAGTATTTAGTCCCTGGAGCTACCAACATCCTCACTTCCTCGCAGAAGTACTATCTTTTGAAGGCCACTACCCGGTCTCTCCTCTGCTGGGACTGGGTCCTACAGGCCCCCCCTCCCCTATACTACCCCTACCCTCTACCCGAAGTCCCGTATCTCTTTATGAGTCTAGACTGCTTCCTGCCAGAAAGAATACATTAGATGAGAGCTGGAAAGAGCTATACAGCTGCCCACACCTCCTGAAATAATTCTGACAAGCCCACTACCTACTCCTCCAACAGCCTTGAGCCAGAGACTATGTATCACATTATCCTGTCGTGCCCCTCCAACTCCTCCTCAAGACTGCTTCACATCTCAGGAGTGGCCACTTTGGATTGTGACACTCTTCTCTAGGGCAAATAAGGACCTCCTGTAGGGCCTGGCATGCTACGTTTTTGAGACTAGAACTAATTTTCCCCCCTCAATGGGTACGCTGCAGGCCCTGCCCATCAACAATTCTATTTCAGATTGAAGTTGTGTTTCTTTCTACTAGCTTTCCTAACTTTTGCTTTTCTTGCTTGGTGTTTCGTCTATGTAAGCAGAACCCTGTTTTTTATTTTACGATTGGTCACCATCTTAGGTGTAGTAGGTTGAATTACTTATAGGTAGAGATGATCATGGATAGTATTTCATTACCATTTATTGTTTTGGATATTAAGGTTTTGTTTTTACCATAGCTAGCACTCCATGTAGGTTCTTGTACCTTAACAAAAAATATATAAGTTAAACAACAAAAGAAAAAAGAAAAAAAAGTCGCTAGCTTTTAGAACATTCTCTGTCTCTACTATACCTCTGGTGATTGAAAACTTAATATCATGGTAAATATCGTAGCTTTCACTGTCCAGCACCACTAATCCCCTCCATCTTCCTCCATCTAGCCTCAGCTATAGGAGATGGGCCCACTTCCCCTCTCCATTGAGGTCTTGATTTATTTTTTTACTCTCTTAAATCTCTCCCTGGTTAGAGTCCTTTGTCCTTACAATATTTCTCTCCTTCCTTCCCTACCTCATTTAGGCATTGACACTGTTGGCAACCCCTTAGCCACCAGTGTCAGAAAGCCACAACTACATTTCCCAGTCTGGGAGAATGGCTAACTGGCTGCTGTGAATCTCTCTGTTCTCTTGTTTCCTTAAGAGGCTACCTAGTCAGACACAAATATAATTATAGATAGTCGATGCGTACTGTCTTTTAGTCTACCCCTCCGCTCTCCCTTTCTCAGTATAGGATTGGCTGCCATCATACTACCACCCCCTCTCAAGCTGGTATCTTACTCCCTTACCTGTCATTTGTCTCAGAGGATGTATAGTTGCTAGCATGCCTGCCACATACCTCCTCCTCTTTCATCCTGGTTGCCTCCTTTAGGGTGGTTTCCCTTATACCCTTCGCTGCTGGGGCATCAGCTCCCTTACCTTGGCACTCATTTTAGCCTTGGTTTCCAGTTTATCTGGCTTACACATGGTACTCTTTGGCCCTCCTGGGAGTTTACTTTAGGTTTCAACCTTTAAATGTTTTGTTCCTTGCAGTTGGGTAAGTCCTTGGTTCACTGTCTGGTAGCTAGCTTTTATTTATCGCTTGATGGTAGGAGTTCATTGGGTTGTCTTACAGTTGATAGAAGGAATTACAGGTGGGAGTAGTTTTTTCTGCCTAGGAGGATTTTTTGAGCTATGTTGTTTGGCCTAGGCCAGTGTGGGGTATTATTTTTAGACATCTTAGCTAGTACTCTATATGCTTTTTTGTATCTCTAAACAAAAATAAAAATAAGCCAAATAAAAAAAACAAAAAATTACTGAAGTATTTGGAGGTGTTATGGGTCAACACCCAGTAATAGGTCACTTTAGATTATATTAAATTATTTTCAAAATCATGAATTACTCAACCAATATGACTCAGATTATCTTTGAATTCTGACTATATGCTTAATATATCATTGCAAACATAGTTCTGTATTTTATTTTAAATACATAAACTTAGAGAATCGAAAAATATGAAATGCAGGTAAAGTAAAAAAACACATACTTGAGCATAAATATCTCCAGCAAGAAAAAAGAAGAAAATAGACGAAGCAGATTAGTGGTAGCAGGAAGGCCTTGTCTTTATACTCTGAGGCTTTATTTTGATATTGTTTTTCTGGGTAAGGTAAACTATTGCCTCTAAGGTACAGTGAATTTCACTTATATTTACTTCCACCAAGTCACTATACCTATCTTCATATGAAGAAGCTCAGAACTTCTCTAGTCCTCCCAATCACTGTCTTCCACTTACACGATAACATGCCTCTCCTTCAACCTCTTAGTTTGTAGCTTGTTTTGCTTAACAAGTTTTGTAGCTTATTTCTTAAGACTTACTTTCCGCTTCTTACCTGCTTCAGCTTCTCACTTACAGTATGGATAGGCCAGCTGTTTTGATCCTAGAATAAGGCCTCCTTTTAGTTGCCGACGGTCTGTTCTCACTTGCTTGCTACAGGCTTGCTATTGGCGTAAGGGTTCTTTTGTAGCACTCAATTTTGCTTCAGTCTCTTTATGAAGAGCTAACAGTTCATTGAAGTATTGTATTATCTTGTGATTTAAGTTACATGCCTGCAACTCATTCACTAACTTCAGTAACTCATCTATTCTAGTAGAGCAGTCACTTCTTCCAGGGAGTAGTCGCAGTCCTGGTCATCGGATATAGATTGCAGGCTTGCTAGTAGCTTTCGTTTAGAAACTGGGATCAGTGAATATACATGTCCGATTAAAGGGAATCAAACTAATGGCTCACCAGGCAGACAGGATATTCTTCTTCGTGATGGTTTTAACTCATACATTCTGCCGCATAGAGTTGAAGTCTGCTTTATAGAGTTTCGAATATGGTCCCCACGCTACCATCTTTCACTCAACTTCTTACTTGTAATATATGCCTCGAGGTGAGAATAAACCCACATCGAGGGGCTGAAGTATATAAGGTCATTTACGGTGAAACCTATCGACATGTAGATCCTGATCAGATAAAAATTACACACAGACCTGTCTCATTCCCAAGACTTTGAAATCCTCCCCGACTGCCACAAAGTAGAATTTGTAGACAAATTTCCTGTGTGGTCATTCAGCCCCTCCCCTCTAAGTCCCTCAAGCCCATCAGATACCCGTAAACCTTCCAATCCCCCTGATATTGTCCTAACTGAGTCTATATACTCACTTCCCTCACTATTGTTATCCTCCCAATCGATATCGCCAAGTGGCTTGTCAAGCCCCTTCAAACTCATACTGTCTACCCCCTCTACCGAAATAGTGCCTATGCTGACGGAGGGCTCTCCTAGCCTTCTATACTCTAGTTTCTTTTTTTTTTCCACCCACAGCTTGGTCGTTACATGCACTCGGGGCAACAGTGGTCTTTAAAAGCTTGCGCACCTCCCTTGTAGTCTTTAGGATATCAATTCTTTCTCTTTTCTCCCTAAGCTCAATTATAGTCACAGAGGTAACAACAGTAGCTTGAGTAAGCTTTCGCCGGTCTGCTGTATGTTTTTTGTTTGGCCCCCAACCAGTTCGCGATACTGGCGGTAGGCTTCCTCGCTTACTACCTTATCGGCTATCGTCTCCTGATAACCTTCGGATAGGCCAGCCAAAACAACCTTTTGCAAGCGAGAATGGGGGGTATCATGTTGAATTAGTGATAAGGCAGTGCGGGTGGCCCGACTAACCACACGAGGGGTTTTCGGGATCTTGATGGTAGGGGCGTGGGTGGAGCCTAGACATGATATCTTGGTTGCTTGTTGCCGTATCTCAGGCTTCAGTACCTGCCGTGGATTAAAGGGCAGGATTCCAACCGCCTCCCAAGAACGCAGAATGTTCTGCTATGTGAAAGTTAATTCACGTGCTGGTAGAAGTACCCTATTTATAATTAGTAAAATAAATTGGCTAAATCAATAGAAATAAAAAAATGGGAGTAGAATAATAATAGTAGAAAACGTACATAAAAAGTCTCCTTTTGTAAAGGAACCGTGGTTTCTCTGAAACGAAGTCTCTAAACCATTACTATAGTGCCTCTGAAGTGGAGCAAATAAGCCGACATCAAGAGGCTGGAGTATGTGGGTTGAATGAGCTGGCAGGCAGAAAGGAATGATTTGCTTATTCAAGCACAAGTCGAAAAACTCTCAATTGAAGTGAGAGGTATGACCATCCAGCAAGAGTAGCCAGAAGTTTTCTCCTGCCCTAATAATATAAAATGTATTAGTTAACACTTGAGTTAACTTAAGAGAATTAATAGTCTTATACCTACATCTCTTTTGTTTCTGTGTCAAATACCTCATGTAACCACCGAAGAGCCAGCTTTTCATTACTCCAACCAGTTGGAGAGACACCAAACACCGCCCTATCCGTTTTTATAAATAGGCATACCAGCCCATATAGTGTGCCCGTCCTTTATTAATTATCATTGGAGAGAGAACCCGGCCAGCGCCACTTATTGTCTTTATTACTGTTACCCAATCGCGGGAGCCATCCTGTATAAGTTTGGGAGACCGCCGAGACCGA
Source organism: Tuber aestivum (assembly GCA_900010015.1). Taxonomy (NCBI): domain Eukaryota; kingdom Fungi; phylum Ascomycota; class Pezizomycetes; order Pezizales; family Tuberaceae; genus Tuber; species Tuber aestivum. The sequence goes on from LN890976.1 coordinate 681,040, forward strand.
CGACATATCACATGGCAACGCAAAGCTGTACCCATTAAGAAACCTTTTTCATCCATATTGTAGAGATTATAGGGGAGGATAGTATATTCATTTATTAATCCTTTTAACTAAATATAGAATTTAATACTAAATTACATTTATCATGAGAATTGGGCAGTAACACCTTTGGAAAATAGTCCTTTATGACAGGAGGGTCACTAGCAAGAGCTCGTTGGCGGTCCAAAGGAGTGCTTAGCCGCGAGGCTAACTCAGGCTGCCGCTTGAGAAAGTAGAATAACCACCGTTTTCCTAGATGGCGGCCTTCTTCCCGCCGTTGGACAAGTGCTTCTGCCATTGCTTTAACAACAGGCAACCAGGCTGGGTGGCCCCACTCGTCTAGCTGTGAACACCATCTCACAATGTCTTTTTCTTCTATTTCGGTCAAGGCTTGCTTCTTCACTTGGCCTTGCACTCCAGTCCCAGACCCTTAGAGCCTTCCATGAAGAGTAGCGTAGGGGACACTGAAATGCTCAGCTGTATGGCGGATATTTGGTGAAATGCTATTTTCATAGAAATGAATAGCGTTTTGGAGGCTCTCCTCCTGCAGGTCCTTTTCTCGCTTGGTCAAAGATGCCATTATCAATGGGAGAAGAGTTGGTAGTCACTTATGGTTGTTTACTTACTATTTACATTAGGGGCGGGGTAGAGTCTTGGCAGTGATTAGTTTACGGATATTGATCTGGTTCCCCGTAAATGACGTTAGGTTGCGTGTGGAGGAAGACAAATAAGGTAGATATTATGCTGGAAGGCACATTCAATAAATTCAAAGTTCTTACAATAGCAACTATACACATCAAGGAGTAGAATTTGATGTTGTTTGATTCGAGCAGATCATCTGGTTCATGGTTCAAAAATCTTTACCAGCAATTCATATGTAATTGTAAAATTGGTATATCTACTAGATGAGTATGAAAAGAAGGCATCTTCTTTCTCTTCAAAGTTAGTATCTCCATGGTGTTCCATTAGATGAGACCAAGCAGGAAATATAATCAGCAGTGCTAATACTACTCCTGCACCTGAAATAGCCTCTATATCAGTTATCCAACTGTGATCACCATCTTCGATAATCTTTGGATTTCTTCTAGACTTGTGACAGATAACCTGCCCTCCAGAGCTGAGTCCAAGTACAAATCCCTTTTCTGTAACCAGAGCTGGTACTCAGTTAGTTAGTTTGTTTTATGTTTTATGTTTTGTTTTAAGTATCGATTGATACTTAGTTTGTTTTATATTTTGTTTTAAGTATCGGTTGATACTTAGTTTGTTTTATGTTTTGTTTTAAGTATTGGTTGATACTTAGTCTGTTTTATGTTTTGTTTTGAGCATTAGTTGATACTTAGTTTATTTTATGTTTTGTTTTAAGTATCGATTGATACTTAGTTTGTTTTATGTTTTGTTTTAAGTATCAGTTAATACTTAGTCTGTTTTATATTTTATTTTAAGTATAGGTTGGTACTCAGTTTGTTGTATGTTTTGTTTTAAGTATCGATTGATACTTAGTTTGTTTTATATTTTGTTTTAAGTATCAGTTGATACTTGGTTATTTTTATGGTTTGATTGAGTAAGAACATAAGTGAGAATTCATGATCATACTCAAATACATGTACTTAAAAAAACCACCATCTTCCACTCTGGAAACGGCAGACTTTGACAGATAGTATTTTAATATACTTAGTTGAACTGTTATCTCTATTTTCCTACTACACCACTAAAGCCTCTCTTAGTGAGCCTAAAGTTGTTAATCTCTGGTAGATTAGCATTCACCTTTTATTGTACTGGACGACGTGACTAGCACCCCAGTGTGAACCCATTATATTTTCATCTGTATTCTACATATCTTCTACTCGGACCTGAAATTTACAACAAAAGTTATAGCAGCAATTGAGATAGTATTTTAATGACTGGAGATCAGTAGCGAGTGCTCTATACTTGTCAAGTATCTTTCCAACCTTGGATTGAATAGTTGGATGACATAGTAAAAATCTGTCTACCCAGTTCTCTCCAACCTTATCAGCCTTTCCATGATTTTTTAAAATAGTTCAAACTATCTGGAAAACATGAGAATGGTGTGGAGGTAGGCCATAATCATCCTACTTCTCAATCCACTTAACTAGAGTATCCTCCTCCTCCTCAGGACTAAGAAGTTGCTGGATTGTATGAGCTTGTTTAGCTGGGATGGTGTGTCTATGACAGCAGTTGTTGAGAGTTGTATTTGGAATGCTGTAAAACTTACTAGCTTGACGAATTGAAAGTCCAGGAGTTGTATCTAGTGCTTTACAGGCATCAGATATTTGCTTTTTCTGATCAGCTTTCCTATGAGGTATTTTTCTGTTCAAATGTGTAGATACAGTACTATCTTAATAACTTTGTATGAAAATATAATACTGTAGACAGAGTATACCACAGGCACACTAAGCGAGGAGGAGTTTTGTTTAAAGGTAGATTGGTAGTAGTTCTTGTCCTTAATTCTCTTAAGTGAGATGGGTGGTAACTCCTATTTATATAGGTATGCATCCTTTGTATAACTAAGAGGAAATGTAAGAGAAAACATAAGTGTCGACATGTTTGACCATAACATAAGTAGGAAAAACATAAGTGCAAATGTGTTTGACTCTAAAAAACTGCCAAGGAAATCCCATAAAATATGCATAAATCTGAGGTGGTGTGAACAGATAGTTAGAACAGAATTGTAAATCAAATAACTGATGACATTGTATGATGATGCATAAAATATAAGAAATGAACCTGAACACCAGATAAGAAAAGCATGCCATAATCCCCTAATTGTATCATGAAATACCAATGAAGTATATGTAATACATACTCCACTGTAGTAATATTCATAAACTAGAAATAATACCAAGCAGAGGAACACACGATATTATCAAGGAAAATATACATATGAAAAGCATTAGAAAATTCAACACTTTCGAGTCGATTAGAGTATTGGTCATAGTAGAGTGGATAAATATGTAAAGATTTGGTTGTCAGAGTATTTTCTTGAAAAAGTATGAAAAGTCAATAGGATAGCTTGCCTTATATACTACAGATTTTATTCCTATAACTTCTCATACTATTATCTGTATCCTATCAATAAAGCGCATGAGAGTTATAATAGAATAAAAATAAAAATTGGACCATTGTTCTTGGAATTACTCATATTATCTGTTTCACATCAGGATGTTGCTTGAAAGTTCAAAAAATGCTATTGTATAAACTTTTTTTTTTATAAACAGAATCACTCACTACTCTCTGTACTTTCTATATAGATATAATAAGAAAGAAAGAAGAAAAAACTGTTGGGTTATTCACATTTCTGTTGACTATGCTCTGAAAAGGTTACTGACCCATTACTAGGTAGTGACCTATAATACCCCCAAATATGTTAGCTTTCAGAATATCCTTTATCTCTGCTATACAGCTAGTGATTGAAAACTCAACACTATGTGTTTCATTGTGAGATCATTAACACTTTACTATACTCTCCTCTCTTTGGCTTTAGCCTAGAAGAGCATGGCTTTTCTCTCCTCTCGTACCCGCAGTATTGACTTCAGTCTATAGTCGTAGGGCCCTTCTTTCCTTGAGGGTTAGTCCTTCAGAGGTTCTCTTCAGCAAGTAGGTGGTAGGATCACTTCCACACATAGTGATACTATTTCTTTCAGAACAAGAGACTAGATAAGAGACACGAGAAAACACCTGCATTTCTTAGGAGCTGGTATGGCTCCTCTATCCTCCTCTTCTCTCTACTTTTTGTAAGGGGATCTTTCCACTTCTTGCATCAGCCTTGCTTAGCTTTCAGATGGTTAGTAACCCCTTAACCACTATTATCAGATGGCCAAGAATACAGTTTACAGAAGGAGAGAACAGCTAACAGGCTATTGTTAATCTCTCTGTTCTCTTGTTTCCCTAAGAGGTTGCCTAGTCAGACACAAACACAATTTCTGATAGTTGGTATGCATAGTCTTTGGGTCTACCCCCCTGCTCCCTATTTCTTACTGTCAGATCAGCTAGTACCCTACTGCCCTGTTTCCTGTACCTCAGGTTTAGAGTTCATTACAGGACCTCCAGAGTCCTACAGACTATAGGTCCCTGCCCCCGTTCCCCACCTTGCCCCTGTGTTTAGCCCAGAGTAAAGTCTATTTTCTCCTCCATTTCCTCCCCAGCTCAATATGGCCTCCCGCCCTAGGCACCCTCTGTGCATGGCCCCTCTACTGTGGCCGCCAAATTGTATGGCTGATAGCACAGTTGGGATCGGGTGGTACCCTCCTGCCATGGGTGGAGCAGGGAGGAGAGACTTTGGCAGTGCTCTGTGGCCATAACAGGGCAGGGAGAACTTGGAGAAACCCACTCCACCCCACCCCGTAATCAATACTACTTAGGTTATTGCCAATAGCTAGCAGGTCTCCTCCTTTCCTGTATAGTATTGCACTATCTCTTTGGAGTAGGTCTGGGGGGTATCTACTACCTTAGTCTACTTTACTATATGCCTCCACTTGAACTATCTGTAGACCTGCCCCTTTGGGTCCCCTACATGGCTTGCTTTCAATCTTTCTTTTATTCTTTTAGGATTTCTCAGCAGGTCTTTTTCATCCTTCCCACTTGCTTCTTAGTTAGGATTTCTTTATTCATCCTCTTAGCCAGACTTGAATTTCCTTTCTTTAAGGTGAGATGTACTGGTGGCTCCAAACCAGAGGGGCTTGGGTGGAACATTAACTTTTTCCTGTATTGAGAGAAGGGATATGAGTTTTTTGTCATCAGAGCTAGCATTCCATATATTTTTTGTACTGTAAATATATAATCAATGAGAGAAATAAAATAAAAATCGCTAGCTTTCAGAAACATTAGTGAATGGAGAAGAGATTTTAATAATATATTTGTTATACTTTGATACTTATTTTTTACTATGAGCTTTCTTGACCATTCTCCAAGAAACTTTACTAGCTTCAGCTATGGTTTGCTTTAATTTAGAATTGGCTGCCACCTAAGAGAAGGTTAGGTACTATCTTTTCTAAGTTGAATAGGATGAAACAGATCAAAACTCACATAGTAAGTATATGCTGGCTAGAGGAGTCCTGCAGATAGTTTTCAGATGGTACTGAGATGACCAGGAAGGTTGTATACTACGTAAGCCTACATGTACCCCTTTGCCATAGGTATACTAGAGGTTATTTGTAGACCTTAAAAGTACAATTCATATTACAGTAAAAGTGTTCTGAAGATAAGGAATGATGTGTAGTGCCCATAGGTCCTACCACCAAAGCAGCTCTATAAGAGAGTACTCGAGGCCTTTATAGTTTATAATCAAGAAAGATAGAACTTAACTCAAGAGGGTAGATACCTAGAGGTACTTGTATTGATAATTGCACATGAGTAGAGAGCTAATTGATTAGTCCTTGCAGGTGATTTGACAGTTAGCTACTAGCAAGATACTAATATGCAGAAGTTTTCACTCAGGCAGTCATATTAGTAATGCACTACAGATTTAGTTTTTTTTTTGTTTGACTCATTGATTATTTGTTTAGGGTACAAAAAACATGTAGAGAGCTAGCTATGATAACAAAAAACCCTTATATCCTCTCTTGTCACAAGAAACAGCCAACCCTCCAAGCCCCTCTGGTATGGAGCCAACAGCACATCTCACCTCAAAGAAATGAAACCCAAGCCCAGCTAGGAGGATGTACAAGGAAATTCTTACTAAGAAGAAAGCAGGAAGGACCAGGAAAACCTGCTGAGAAATCCCAAAAAGGGAAAAAAAAGGTTAGTAGCAAGCTACGTACGACTACGAAGGGTGAGTTCGCTGATGCAAGCAGGAAGTGACACCCAAAGTGTGCTAAGATCAGGGCCCCCCCCCTAGACCTACTCCAAAGAGTGAGAGCAATACCATGGAGGGAAGGAGGAGACCAGCCGGCCATAGGCGATAACTGAGAGAGGGGGAAGAGAGGCAGTAGGGTGCCAGCTGATCAGACTTTAGGGAGAGGAGAGCAGTGGTGTAGACCCAATGACCTTAAATACCGTGTATTGGTAATCACATTCATGTTGGACTAGGTAGTCTCTTAAGGAAACAAGTAAACCAGGAGATCGACTGTAGCCTGTTGGCTGTTCTGCCCCCCTGCAAACTGTAGTCCTAGCCAACTGACGATGGTGGTTAAGGGATTGCCAACCGTGAGATGACTAAGTGAGGCCAACTCAGGAGGAGGAGAGGACTCCCCACCATACATGGAGGGAGGAGAGAGGGGGAGTAAGGAAGGCTACCAGCCCCCTAAGCAAAGCAGGTATTTTACCATATCTCTCATGTAGTCTCTTGTTCTGGGAGAGATAGTGTCACTGTAGTGGAAGGGATCCCACCACCTGTCAGCCAAAGAGGGCGCCTGAAAGACCAACTCCTAGGGAGAGAAAGGGTCCTGCGACAGTAGACTGAAGTCAGTACCCTGGGTGTGAGAGGAGAGGAGAGGTAGACTCCCTTAGGCCGAAGTCAAAGGTAGGAGTAGGTGGGAAAGTGGTAATGGCTTCATGATAAAACTCACGGTATTGCATCTTCAATTGCTGGAAGTATAGCGGAGACACAAGATGGTAATGTACTACAGATTTATTTTTTTTTTTTTTTGTTTAACTCATATATTCTTTGGTAAGGTACAAGAACCTGCATGGAGCACTAGCTATAGCAAAAACAAAACCTTAATTCCAAACGCATTCCCCCGCACCCCAGGGACCAAAACAACCCCTCCAAGTCCCTCTGGTATGGGCCTAACCACACATCCCGCCCCGCACAGGAACAATCGCCCTCCACAGGGAAGGCAGAAGAGGGAAGAAAACCCTTCAGCGTGATCTCGACAAAGGAAAGAATAGATTAGGAAACGCCCAAGTACCTCTACAGGCGTCCGCGAACGAATGTGTCCGCTGTCAGGCCCATAGTAGGACCCTGGCGATGTGCCATGACGGGGCCAGCCAGCTCAATCCAGGAGATAGTGCAATACCAAGGTAGGCCAACCAGCCATTCGGCCGGGGACGAGCCGCAAGCATGAAGGGAGGAAGACAGGTGAGAGATGCCAGCAACCTGTGATAGAGGAGGGCAGCCGATACTGCCAAGGAGGGAGGGGGTAAACCCCAGCCGTGGGGAGTCTGGTTGTGGAAAAGGTTGGATGGTACCTGTAGTGATA
>LN890976.1:696395-711251 GCA_900010015.1 Tuber aestivum
GTTTTACCAAAACGAAGGTCCAACTGTAAAGCGATGATCGAAACCATCAAAGAGCCAGAGGTTATTCCCGTGGGAAGCCTCTTAGCAAAGAAGGCAACCAGGCCCGCGGGCGAGGAAGAAAGGGTGTCCGAAGGAGATTACCAGATTGCGTAAAGAAACATAAAATATAAGGGGGCACACCCCCTTATATAGATAGGAAATCCTCCATGATCACTAATACAAAAGAAAGTCCTTGGCGTCGCGCGCAGCCCCAATCTTTCCGTCATGTTCCGCCAGGTTCCGTCGCGTGGTAACCTATTCCAATCATAACACAAAGGAAATCCTACAACGTAACCAAAGGAACCACAGCCGATATATGCAACCAAAAGTCCAATGTTCCTCCACGTTCCGCACGCAGGGTGGCCGTGACACCTGATAGGGTAGTTTCTGGTATAAGTATGACTATCATATTATGAGTATGGTTTTGTTAGAACCTACACATTGGCCTCCAACAACAAAAAATTTATTTTAGTATAGCCAGATAGATAGCCTTCTAGAGCATACTCTAAATAGCTCAGAAAAAAAAATTCTACCTCTAATGACCTCTGTAGCCTGTCTTATGTACAAAAACATAAAATATCTTAAAAGTTGTTTTTCATAGAAAAATACTAGAGCTTTCTGGCTATCTATAGAACCTGGTTTCAAATCAAGAGGTCATATAGATATAACATGAGTAGTTCAAGTAAAGATTGTTTTTTTGTTGAATTATATTATATAACGGACATTATAAATCCTTATGACATAAGTAACAAAATTTAATAATACTACCAAATCTATGGTAGATAACTTATAGCAATTCCCTTTTAGTAATTAGCAAATATTTAATATAAAGAAGTACCAGATTGATGAATTATAAATCCATAATACAGTACCTTTTATAATATTGACATCAAGTTCAGGCAATAAAAGACTCTATGAAGATGTAAGTACCTATTCTGATAAGAATAATATTCTTGCCACAAGTTCCAAGGTATAGTCATAAGTATGCTAGATAATTGAGCAGCTAAGAAAAGGTCTATTAATTAAGGAGTGATTGCCAAAAACAACTTGAAGAAAATATAAAAGACATTGACCTTGGGAATCCAAGAATAAACATTGTAGAAAATCTATGTAAATAATATATTTTCACAAATTTTAAATCATAGATATATGAGTATTGTTATGGGAAAAAGAGTACAATCGCTTTTTAGGTATTTTGAGTTATACTCACTTTTAGTTTGCATAACAACCAAAGCCTTCTTGAGAAAAAGGGAAAAACTTGTTTTAACAAAGAAATTAAAACAACTCAACAACCAATAAATTAAATAGTATAAAAATAAAAGATAGATGATACTTATTGTTGTTTCTATAATTCTATGTAAGAGATTTTGAATTTTAATTAAGAATTCAAAATTAATATACATTAAGAAAAGATATAATAGCTGAGTAAGCAGAATTAATAGAATTATTACCTTGGATCTACTGCTTTATACTTGCATTTTCTTGTCTTACAACAGGTTAATAATATCTGGAAAGTATGCAACATGAATTGATATTTTACTATACTTTTTAATAACAACAGATTGTATTCTTAAAAATATTTCAAAACTTGCAGGCAGGTAGATCTTGAGGTCAGCTATCATTCTATGTAAACAAAATATTTTGCCATAATTACAAAAATAATCATTACAGACCCACCATTGCTCAAATTTTAAAATTAAATATATTTCAAGAAGCTAGGAAGATACTCTACCACATACCCCAGCCCCAGGATCATTTATCCAGTTTTGTGGCTGTTGGCAATTGTTATCCTTTTCGCTTAAATGCACCCATATACTCTACATAGTAAATAAATTTTTAATTGAATTACCTTATTTTTAAACTTTTTTATTATAGAAGAGAAGTGATTCTCCTATAGAGAAAAAGAAAAAAGTGTTTATCTCAAGATTGATTTTCTCAGGTTGCCACCCTTCAAACCTGTTTTCCCAGTAACAACCAAAATAGCCCATGTGGAGGTTCTAAAGTGACTCATCAAAAGTCTTGGTGATTGGGCACATTTACACCAAAACCCGTCATTTTGAGGGGTCCCTGAATGAACTCCTATCTAAAACTGGGGCAAGAAATTTTCCAAGTAGTTATATAAGTATGTAGACAGTATCATCCAACATATTAGAGATCTCACTAGCCTGTTCCCACCATGCTGTGGCTTCTCAAAGATACTACCTGGTGATGATGGGTTGCTATGGCAACTATCTCCATAGTAAACCAATGATAATGACAACTTTTGGGTGATGGTACAACTTTACAAGCTAGCAGCACCTGCAGTTCGTACTGAGAAGGCTTCAAATTATTTCTGAGGTATTGTGTGGGTAAAGTAACTTTGACCCCAGAATATGGGAAAAGGAGCATATGATTCCAATAAACTATAAGTGATTGAAAAGAGGGGTTTTTGCCCAGTTTTGGTGGGAAACGGGCTAAATCACCAAGACTTTTGATGAGTCACTTTAACAAAACCACACTCATATGTAAAGTATAAATTATATTCTGTAAATTACAGTATAATATAATAATTTACGTAAATTTCACAACCCTACGAGTATGTTGAGCTGGCAGGCACCCCCTGAGTGCCCCAGGTTGCCAGCAAGCGAGCAGCCAGGGGTTGTGACGGTAAGCCACAACTGGCACGCGTGATCACCTACCGTAGTCGGCATGGCCCCCCGGCACATTTAACAGTTGTTGCTAGACTCCCTTTTCCGGTGGAATGAAACATCAACTTCTGAAGAAGTTGATCGTCGAGTGGCACCATACAACCCAAGTAGAGCCCAGCCCCTTCCTCCCGCGGCATCATCGCACCAGACCTTCTCACCACACCTGCTTCGTCCCTCCGGTTTACACCTCCAACAAACCGCCCTCACTTCCCCTGACCCTTATCAACCGCCATGAAAATCTTAACAACAAACTACCTAACCTGCGCGCTCCGCGCCTGCAAATCCCATCCGAATTCCTTCCCCCTACATTTTCGCGACGCGGAGCTGCAACAAGATTCTTCGCCCTTCAACGCCGCCTTTATCTCGAACATCCTACCGCGGATGGACTGGTCCGCGCTCCTGACCACAGCGGCCGAGCTCGGTTTTACCAGTTTGCCGGCGGAGAAGCCGGCTGTGGTGGACGAGAAGGTTGGGATGGAGTTACATCGGATACTGATTGAGGTTTGCTGGTTCCTTGGGGGTGAGGGATGGGAGGATGGCGGGGGCTGATGGGAGAGCAGACGCAGGTTGTTGAGGGGAAATTGGTGTGTGGGAATTGCCGGCATGAATATGCGATACATCAGGGGATTGCGAATTTTTTATTGCCCGGACATTTGGGTATCTCTCTCCCGTCCCGGTTGTTTGGCGTGAACCTATAACTAATATCTATGTATAGTATGAGAATAGATAAATGACGATGGGTATAATTAATGAATTCTATGTAATGATGGCCAGAACGAAACAAAAACTCACCTCCCCTTCTTTCCCGGATCCTACCTCTGCTGGCAAAAAACTTTGGACACTCAATTCAACCTCCGACATTTACACCTCCCCCCTCTCTTCCTTCCCCAGCCCTATCCCCCAACCCTATCCACCAATCCTATTCGAATCATAACACTAGATAGAATAAAGTAAAACTAAAGCCCACAACAAATAACAAATTGGACATGAATGAACAACAGTACATGCTGTATGTTGAAATATGGTACATGAAACCTCCATCCCCTCCTCCCTCGCATACTCCCTCTATACTTCTCGTGCGTGCGCGCGTGATTTTTTTTTTTTTGATACATTTCACCAGACTCGCGCCAGATGCCTCGCGGCAGCAACTCCATACTAACTTATATCCCGACTCCACCGCTGCCCGGGATAGTACCCATGCACTAACACAAACCGCATTTGTGTATAGTAAGCCGATGAGTAGCAATGAAAAACGGAGAGGGGGGGGATGAGGAGGAAGATTGGTACAAGACGTTTAAAAAAAGGAAAAGAAAAAAAAGGGGGGGGGGTAAGCCAGTGAGTACAGTAGCTATAAAGGTAAAGAAATGAGAAAGAAAGAAAACAAACCCCCAAAGAAAACTTTTTAAATAGCCCTTTGGCAAGCAATCAAGTATCATACCTTGCTGTAAAGATAGAAGGAAGGACAGAGTAAAAAAGAAGAAAAAGGGAATTGCAGGAACCCAACCCAAGCCCGAATGAATAGAATGTGATTGTGTAAAAAGAGCCCAGAAAAAGAGAAACGAAAGCAGTTGATATAACAGGAATGGCACTTATTTATTAGATGAGATGGGGAGGGAGATCAAGTAATGAAGAACAGGAAGAACACTAATTGAGGAAGCCTTTACAACCACTTGATCCACAAAGGCATGGGATCCTCTCTTCGCTCTCGAGCTCGCGCTCGAATTTGTAGTCGTACGTGAGTTCCTCGTCTAGTAGGCCAATGGTTAATTATATATGCATACAACAACGAGGTGAAGATCGGGTCTGTGGGGGGGGGACGACATACTTTCGCGGATATCCCTCAACGCATAGATGACTATTCTCTTGCTTCCCTCGACCTTGATAATCTTCGCGGTGCAATTGGGTGTACAGCTATGGTTGATGAACCTCGCTATACCACCCGCCTTGGTAGCGTCGATAACAGTCGTATCGTCAATACGGAAAAGATAGGAGCTGCCGATTCCGCTCTTGAGATACTTCTTCTCTCTCATGTCCGCTACCTGCTGTCTGATGATTTCGCCAACGTACTCGATGATCATGTCACCAGAGGAGATGTTCTCCATCGCGTATAAACCCCAATTATGAATAGCGGAGCGGGCGAATTTGACAGGTTTCTTGCGCTTCTTAAGCTGATTAAAGCGCATGACGTCAGCATCAGAGGATAGCATCTGCTTTTGGTTGTTCAACCCAACAACGAGACGACGGTTGTTAACACGGTTCATACGTGAGGTTGAAGAAGGATTCTTTGCTGTGTTGGTGGCGGTGGCTACAGTAACTTCTTGGATCCTATTTGCCGCCGACTTGACCTTTGCTGCAAGCTGGAGGCGATGAGGAAGATACATTGATTTTTCGGCTTCGGGGACACGGCGATAGCCTTCAGTGCGAGCACAGCCCGTAGGGTTGGGACGATAAAATCCCTCGATTTTCTCTTGGCTGCGGACGATACCTGCAGCAAATATTAGCACAATCTAGCAATAGTAAGAGGCTCAGCGAATGATACTTACTTTGGTTTTGCGCGACCTTCAGTTGCTTTTCCTTATAGGCCCAAGCTTGAACATTGCCCAAATCCGCCGGCTCCGCAGCTACTAAGGCCTGACTCAAAAACTTGTAGTCTTCAGCGTCCTTAACGAGATTTTGCAAGCCATCAATATCAAGAATAGCATCTGGGTCGTCCCTAACCGTGACCATTGGACCCTCCGTTGTAGAAACACCCCATGAAACTTCAATGTCCATTCCGGACATTTCACTATCATGTCCCTCTTCACCGGCTTCGAAAGGCGGGACCACCAGGGGACCCCGGTTGGTTCTGGATTCCGCAGTCTTGATATTTTTACGGGACTCCCTCGACTGGGCAGTCCTGTTGGGGATCTCAATCTCCAGATCTCTGCTATCGACTTCGTCGTCTAGTACATTTTCGGGAGCTGTCTTGGTGAACACCATCTCATCCTCGTAGTCATCACTATCACTTTCCATGGCTCGAGAGTTATTTTCTGTAATCGGCTTTGGCTGAGTGGTGGTAGCGGATGTACGATGCGGAGTGGTAACAGTAGGCTCCTCATCTACTTCATCCTCCATAAACACCTCCCCATCCTCATAGGGCTCCGGGTGGTCGATTCGGGGTTTCTTAAGATCATGCAAACCCTGTGACCCATCATCTTTCCCAAGATCCTGATCCTCACCACCGGTAGAAATAGCAGTACCCCGAAGCTTGGAAGTTGGCCCAACACTTCTCTTCCGTTTTCGATATCCTTCATTTGCTAACGGTGTGGCACTAACAGAATCATCATCCCCAGTATCCAGCGATAAGGCGCGAGACCCCCGAGAAACTGGCCTATTCTCAGTAATGGTTGACTCATCATCTGATCCTGCGTCGGAATTATACTGGTTCAATCGATGCGCCAAAGGTCGGGCATCCGCCTTGGAGAGCTTCGTCCTAGATCCGTGCAGTAATGGAGACGCTTCCGGTGTGCTTGAATCCTCCGCCTTAGCCAACACCCGCTTCTTAAACCGCGGAAGCGCAGTCGGCTTTTGCAGAGCCGACTTTGCTACCGCTGGTGTCAGCTTTTCTGTAGATTTGAGCGCCAAGGCAGGCAAGAGCGTAGTTGGTGAGCGAATGCTTGTTTCCAAAGAAACAGCTAGAATTTGGCGACTGCCGGCAGCAATTCCTTGCATTTCCTCCTCCTCCACCTTACGCCGCTTATTAAGCCTTCCCACTTCAAGGCTGTCGTAAATCGTTGGGGCAGCCAAGCGTTTCCTCAGATCCTTCATCAAAATTAATTTCATATCCTTCATTAGGGCATTCGTTGCCTCCACAATAAGCTCACCAGGTCCCATTTTCCTTGGCTCAGGTCGAGCCACCGGGGGCGGAGATGGTGACCGATGGTTGCCGGAGTGCTTTTCCATTATCATTGTATAGGAGAATAACCTGTCTCCATCGCAAACTTTAAAACAACGTTCCATATCCCGTCGTTCCCAGAACACAACATAAAACCCAGTTCTATCCCAAAAGATGTCCTTCAAGCCAAAGTTTTTTAACCGACCGTTAAGATGCCGAACATAGCGCTCATCTCCAGGAATGCACCGCGAAGTGATGAATATATAGGGCAGTCTTCCGACATGGTCGAGCGCCCTGCAGCTATCGGGCCTCAACGCTGGGGTAAGGCGCTGATCCCGGCTTCGATCGCTGCCCCGATCGTCACTCCTGCCATCCGTCCGGGAGTCTTGACGGGAGGGCGAATTCCCATGGGCACCTGGCGAGCGCGGTCTCGAGCCTGATTCCCCGCAGCTTACGTTGAGTGGCTGTTTTAGTCGATTCTTCTCCGCCTCCGCCTCCTTGCGCCGCCTCTCCTCAAGTATTCTCCCGGTCAGTTTTTTACACTTGAGCCCATCCCTATCCAACTCCACCCGAACTCGTTGAATCCCGACCCTTGAACCGTTAACCCCCTGTGCCGCTCTTTTTGCAGCCTCATGAGCCGGAGACCTGGACCTTGGGCTATCTCGATAAATGATGGAACATATTCCTAAAGAGCCCCCGGTTGCAGGATCAATCCGAATCTCCAAAGTTTGAATGTCCCCATGGGGTCTAAAGTGCATCGAGATTTCTGTCTCTGTAGTGAGGGGGGATAGCCCCGTAATCAAGATCTGGGAGGGTGGACCAGGTCCGATATAGTTCTCATCCCATTTCCATCTCGTCCTATAGAGTCCCTGCGACCGAAGCCTTTTCTTGCCAGTCTTTGAGCCATCGGTGTACCCTTCAACCTCTAACCGGGGATCTGCCACGGGGGTCGCAATCTATAAGCGTTAGTGAATACAAGCCCCACCGGTGAGGCGCGATGACAACCACAACAATAGCACAAGACCAGGGCGGGGGAAGGGAGGGGGGATGTAAATACATACCCCTTCTCCATCCCAGCGCAAAATTGGATCCTTACTCTGCTTTGGGATACCTTTCTTCTCTAAGAATGGATCATACTTGACTTTCCAATTTCTCCGCGAAGGGTCAGACCTGATAGCTGGGGGCGTGCCCTTCGGTGTCAGGGGAGCTGGTGGAGGAGGAATGGGGGGCGGTGGTAGCGGATATGGTTCCCTGGTTCTTTTGGTTTGAGCCGCCAATTTGGATGGAGGGTGGTCACCCTTTGCAGCTGTGCCAGCGGACGGACTAAGTAATGGCGGAGGAGGCGAGGAGCTGGTTGTTGTTGGTGTGAGAGTCGATGTTGTGACGAGATGCCCGGGAGGCAATGAAGCACCGACAGAAATTGGAGCACAAGAGCTAGAGGGAATGCGGCCCAGATCGGACAAGGAAATAGAATTAGATTCCCTATCATAATCATCAGGGAGATTGCGACCCCTTCTATCCTGCTTCTCAGCCTGTGCCCTCTTCTTCTCCTTCTCCGCCAGAACCGAGGGGGCTGCAGGGAAGAAGTCGGCATAGCCTGCGCGCGACATTGTGGGGATCCTACGGAAGAGGTCGCATCTACAGAAGGGTGGATCAAATTAAAGGAAACCTTGGTAGATGGGGAGGGCGACAGGCAGAGCTGGAGGGGAGGGCGACGGTTGACAGAGCCAGGAATGTACGAGGCGAGAAGAAAAACACCAATAGAGCTAGTCGCGTAGGCAATGGAAGGGTAAAGTTGGAAACGCGAAGAAGGAAAGGAGCTTTGTGTTTATGGAGGAGGGGGGGGGGTGGGTGGTGGTGGGTATCGGAAGGTTAGGTTATTAGCACACACAGCAGCCAAACGAGGGACAGGCCTGGCAGTGGAAGCAGCCGCGCAGGTCAAGGCAAGGTGAGTAAGTATGATAGCAACTGCAATAGCAGTGCTAGGTACACAGCAAGTGAAGAGAAGAGGCGACGGAAGCGGCGCCTGGCTTCTAGAACCGGTGTCGAAAGGTGCGAGTGGAAGGAGTGAGGCTACTAGGTGTCCCGGAGACGGGGAGAAGAGAAGAAAGCCGACAAGCGCAAGGTCCAGTGAAGACACGAACGGAGGGAAGTGAGGGTAGTAGATGATGTGAAGCGAGCGGCGGATAAACAGGTATAAGGATGTAAAGAGTTGCTGGGACTCGGGCAAGTCCAAGTAGCTTTCTTTGGTGTTGAAGGGGAAGCCCTCTCGACGTCTCGAATCCCTCAAGAGAGAAGAGAAAGGATGCGGGAGAGCTTTGGAATCGCAGGGTGAGACTTGGGAAAAGGCATTATGGAAAAATATAGTTACATATTATGAAGAAATGGGCAAATATTAATAAAATTTTGGGCGGATTGTCATTATTATGATTTATTTTAATTTTAATTTTTTATCTTTCCATTAAAAAAAAAATTTGTGGAAGAAAGGACAGGGCGCGCCAACCCAAGCTGCCAGACGTGAAGAGGCGGGAAAAAGCGTAAATTTCCTCCTGAGTGCAATGCTAAGCCTGTTGATGGTCTTGATAAGGTTTAGCGTCCGTTGGTTGGTGGTGGGGGGAGTATCATACATACACAGAGAACAAAGATGCTCACCTTTGGACCCTCTCGTTCTCCTCCCACAACGTTCCTTCCTCCTCCCGGCCCTGGAAGAAATACCATAGAAAAAGTGGTGATATCCATATCCGTCTCTTCCCATTCCTCCCTCATCTTTCGTGGGGCTTATGAAGCGTTACCGCTAGAGCCGTATGGCTTGCCCTAGAGCTCTGGGTGAGTACTGTTACAGTATCGAGGGAATATCCGCCAGCTCGGGTGACGCGCCTTGGGAATCCAGGGACTATGACGACATTTGTCACGCCCTTGCCAACTGCCATACCCGTTCCAAAGCTCAACACCAAAATGCCACTCCTCTCTGCCTGTCCCTTTCGCCAGGATCTATAGACAGATGAGAGGGGCGACGGTCTCGAGAAATTGGCCGCCTTACTAGTATTCCATTCACGCGTGGAGCGGCATACTTGTACACCACAATTGCTCCCATTCCACGTGTTGGCCATGTTTTCGAGAAGCCTTGCTGCGGTCCTCAACACCGGTCGGAATGTTAGGCGTGATGTGGAACGGAAGAACCTCATGCCCCGTCAAAGGCTAGAATTGATGTGAAAATGCCATTTCGAGTGAGAGCTTGAGCATCTGCTGGGTTTCCCATCCCGGCATAGGGCATAGAAGACACGATTATCGCTGTAAAGGGCTGTGTCACGTGATTTCATAATTTTGGGGGGGGTATCAACTTTTATCTGTGAATCTTGTTTTGGGGTATCATACTTTCGAACACTGTAGATAGTACCGGGGAGCTTGATCTTCAATTCCCCACAACTGCGCCGTATAGTACAGTACTTTGCTCGTACACCTAAGATATCGTTTGCTATCGGCATAGTAGGGAGGAAAAGGTGGGCGCCAACCCCAGTGTCATACCGGCAAGAGTGCCCGACCGGACTGGGGGCCAACGTTACACAAGGGTTTGAACAATTGGTGCCGGTATTCGAGTAGAAGGGGTTCCACGGGGCTACGCTTCCACCATGGGGACAACACTGTCACCATCATCATCCCTCTCCCGCCCGGACTAGAAACCTGCCAGGGCTTTTTTCAACCCCCGCCGTCACTTTTCCATTTCATTTCTCCCACTCGTATTGCCCTTCCGCCATGCGTTTATTCTGCCGAGTTCTTACGGGTGTGCTCCTTGTATTGCCTGCCGTTAGTGCCGTCTACAAAGATGAGGCTTACCAGAACGACTGGCACCTTGCCCTCATTGGAGCCTCAATTCCTTCTTCCACCTTCTTTCATCAACCGGCCCCAGACGCCAAAGCTTCCCTCATATACACTCTTACCTCGAGGTCCATTCTTGCGGCCATTAATCCGAGGGATGGATCGATTGTCTGGAGACATCTATTGGGAGGTGGAACTTCGTTCGGTGTTGCCCGTAAGGCCGACGGGGCAGTGATCGCCGCCGTTGATGGAGATGTCAAGGCGTTTGATGCCATAGATGGGAAACTTATTTGGGGGATGACGTCTTCAGAAAGGGTTAAAGATTTGCAGGTTATCGGTGGAAGCATTGCTATTGTTCTGTTTGAGAATGGGAGTGTTGCTAAAGTTTCTGGAGGGAAGATTGTCTGGGAAAGTCCGGCGGTGGATGGGTATGCCCTCCTCCCCTTTCCACAATGGTCCTCGTGTATCGGGCTAATGCTATTCTGCTCGCTACGGCAGGGACATTCCACAATCACTGTTGGTTCAGGGAAATAATGTCATGGCTTTATATCAGCAACCTTTGAAAGGGCTCCGTATTGCAACAATTCCCACTGAAACCGGTAAACTCTCGTCGTCCAGCATTTCAGCCTCCATCCAACCCGTAGACAAGATTTATAGCTCGGCTTCAGTTGTGGTTTGGACAGAGAACTCTTTGGGTCAGATCAAGTTTCTCGTTCTTGGTGTTAAATCCTCCGCTGTCTCTGTCGCCGCTCCTGAGCGTGTCGTCGACATCAAGTTTCAAGCTTCTGGCAAGACTCTCCTCGTACATTATGAAACCGAGGACAAGTCATGGGCTGAAGTTTATGGTGTGGATCAGATGAAGGGCTCCGTCGATAGCTTATACTCACTGGGCGCAAAAGCTGCTCGCAGTGCTTTTTCCGTCACTGAATATGGAAGCGAGACCTACATTACGTGGACTTTGCCCAATGGAGAATGCTTTCTTTACGGGAGCAAATGCGCTGATGTGCTGGACTCATACACCTCCGACTCTCAGAACAACGGAGACGTTTCTGTCCTTAGCGCTATCTCGGAGGTTATCCCCAAGACGGAAAAGAAGTACGCCGTTCGCACATTCATCGCCACGTCCTCACCTGGATTTCACGCCAACACTCACCTCATCCGCAATGGCAAGACTATGTGGTCAAGACCGGAATCTCTTGTTTCCGTTACTACGTCTGCCTGGGTGGAGCTCCTGGATCCTGCTGCTGAAGAGGTCGCGGAGGAACTCGATGTCGAGGGTCACAAGAATGTTATTGGGGCTTATGTTCACCGCCTTACTAGGCATGCTCATGAACTCGTCACCTATGGCCCTGATTGGCTTGCAGGCATTCCCGGACGAGTGACGGATGCTTTCCTGGGTAATGAAATAAGAGAGGAGAGGGGTGGGAAATGGAGAGATTTCTTTGGGTTCAGAAAGTATGCCGTCGTCGCTACAAAGGAGGGAGGTCTTGTTGCCCTGGACGTCGGAAGGAAGGGTCTTATAGTGTGGGAAGTCTCACTCGTATCCGGTAAAGACTCAGGCCAATGGCAAGGCGTCCAGCATATATATGAAGTCGCCAAGGGAACTCTGGGGGTTGTTACATGCGGAGGTGAATACTGGGAAGTTGACGCTTTTGAAGGGAAGGTTTTGACTAAGGAGGATGTCGGCGGTCGCGTCAAGAGTTCGACCATCTTGATGAGGGGAGGAAAGAGCAAGGTCATAATTGTTGTACTGGAAGGAGACAGGATCGCGGTTCTGCCACCAGGATCTGCTCTCGGAGAACCCGCCTATATTGTTGTCCGGGGTGATGCCGGAGTCCTCAATGGCCTTCGGGTGGACAACATCACCTTGACCACGGTGAAAACGTGGGACTTTGTTCCTCAACCTACTGAGAGGATACATTCCGTCATCAACCGCCCGGTCCACGACCCCATAGCCTCCATCGGAAAAGTTCTCGGAGACCGCTCAGTCATGTACAAGTACATCAACAAGAACCTCATTACAATCATCGCAACCGACCCTGCTCATTCTTCCGCCACAATCTACATCCTCGAATCAGTCTCTGGCGTAATCCTGTACTCAGCAATTCATGCGGGAGCCGACACCACCAAACCCATCACCGCAACAATGTCTGAAAACTGGCTGGTATACAGCTACTTTGGCACAGAGGAGGTCAATGGCGAGCCCGGGGCCAAAGGGTATCAACTGGTTGTCAGCGAGCTTTTCGAGTCCCGGTCGCCAAATCATCGTGGCCCTTTAGCCGCGGCGCAGACGTACTCTGCCCTCGCGGGGGAGATTGGTAGACCACATGTCCTTAGCCACTCCTACATCTTCCCAGCGGAGATTTCCTCTCTTGGGGTGACAGCGACGAAGCAGGGTATCACCACCCGCGAAGTGTTGGCTGTGATGCCGTGGTCTTCATCCATCATTGCCCTGCCAAAACGCCTACTTGACCCCCGCCGTCCAGTCGGCCACGATCCCAGCGAGGCGGAGAGAGAGGAGGGCTTGATGAAGTACGCCCCCGCGCTGGAAATCGACCCCAGATCCGTTTTAAACCACAAACGCGAGCTGCTCGGCATCACAGACATCGTCACAACCCCCGCGCAACTGGAAAGCACCAGCATAATCTTCGCCTATGGTGGGGACCTGTTCGGCACTAGGGTAACGCCGAGCATGCCGTTTGACGTGCTGGGTAAGGGGTTCAGCAAGATTCAACTCCTCGGGACGATTCTGGCGTTGGGAGTTGGCGTTGGGTTTGTCGCCCCCATGGTATGTTTTCCTTCCCTCCCCGCTCCCTTTGTTCTGGTCGAGTCGTCTGGGTTAGATGCTAACAGTGGGTTCCTACAGGTGAGGAGGAAACAGATTAATCAGAGATGGCTGACACTGAGTTGAGGGTAGCACGTTTATGTTTTTTCGCTTTTTTATCTGTTTGTAGAACTAGTTGGTTTAGAGATGTCTTTGCTATATTTTCTTTGCCCTTTTCCGCATTTCGGTCGTCGCGTTTCGGGATTATATCAAAACGGTAGTGGGGGAAGTTGGTAGCGTGTCTCGTATCATGTTGGGGGACGGACGGGCGGATACTCGAGTAGGTAGGGCCAACAGCGACCACGACAGTCTGGGTCCCGGAGTGATAAGAATAGTGATGTTTACGGGCGATGATGGGGCACCGCTGCTGAGAAGGAGACGTGGTATCAAGTCATATTTAGTGATTATTTATGCACTGGGATCACCTAGAATCGCCTAATTGATGATAGTCCTCGGGCGTATCATACCGGTAATCGCACAGTGGGCTTTCGTGGATGAATAATTGGTAAGAACGACTTCATGATCCTGCGGAACAATGAGGGGATACACAACCACAGAAGTGTGGCGCGCTTGGAACTCGGGCCATAGAAGGCAAAAAAAGACACCCAAATACAAGAATACCGCAAGCCCCTCCTTCTCCCAACCCAACCACGACCCCCCCCCCTTCTGCAAAAAGCCAAACCCTATTATTCTCCCTTCCCCTTCCCCTTCCCCTCTCTTTCCTTCCCTTCCCTCTTGAACGCCTCCAACCGCCTGACAACTCCCTCCTCCACCCTAATCCGCAGCTCTGGCCTATACCCACACCAAAACAGCACCTCAAACCAAACAAAAAATGGGGCTAAAAAGACCGCCTGCACAAGATTATCGAAAAGTGCAGGCGCGCGCTTCTCATACACCCCGTGCCCCACGAACTGTGCTAACCACGCCAGCACAAATATGTACCCGGCCACCGTGTTCGTAGTGGCCGGGGAAGTAGAGGCCGAGGTGAGGTGTGTGACAAATCCCGTCATGAATAGGATTAGAGGTGTGATGAGGAGCCCGGCGAATGGTTCCATAAGGATGTAGAGAGTTGAATAAAGCACTGCCGAGAGGGTTGCGAGGGTTGGGGGAAAGTAGGGTACTGAGAAGGGGAGGGGGAGGAGGGGGGGAGAGTTGCTTGCCTAGGTGGGTACAATCAGCAGTGCAGTGGGAAGGGAGGGTAGAGGAATTAGCGGGGATGATGTACGAAGAGGAATGTCGTTGCCATTATAGCGGGAACGCCGATGAGGTGGATTAGGATGTTGCCTTTCGTATGGTGGTAGGAGCCGTACTGTTCTCGGTACTTGGTTAGCTATTGTACCGGGGGTATCTTGTAGGGAAGAGGGGGGGGTCCACGAATATGAGCTGCTGTTCGAGGTCTAGGATGCCCATTTTGGGTCGTTCTCCCGCGACTCCCTTGCCTCAGGCGGGCGTGTGCGTGTGTGAGTATGTATGTATGGAGAATCCAGGTACCGGAGGTGGGGTTAGAGGTGAAGACTGAAGGGGAAGAAGCGATAGAAGAGCGATGGTGTATGAGTTGGAGACTTCAAGCAGTCGGTGGTTCATTTGTTATGCGGACAGTTGATACCCCTAACCCT
>LN890976.1:711828-732199 GCA_900010015.1 Tuber aestivum
ACAAGGTGCTCGGAAAAATGAGGCCGGCAGTCTCCTCACGCCGCGATACCATGGGGCTTACCACAACTCCTCATAAGAGTAAAGACATTCGACGACGAGTTCAGGTAGCTGAAAGGTTGCTCAATACTGGGATGGCCTCACTGTCACTCAAGGACAACCCACAGCCTACAGATCCCACAGCTCAGATTATGATAACACGGGTTAAAACAATCATGAGAGAGTTAGGACATCAATTGGAGACGGAGATGGCACAACGGGAACTCTACCAGGAACAATCCAGGAAGCTTCAGGGAATCGATCCGATATACAACAAGAACGATAGACGAAAGCTGACGGAGGCTAGAATTATTACTGGGATGGATCTGATGAGGTTGCGCGACATTCGTCTCGAGAAAGACACCAAACGATGATCCTCTACTCGCAATACAGCAAACACCTCTCGGCAGAAAAAAAAAAAAAGCCACCACGAAAAACTCTACAGACCCAGGACCATGTTATGATTGTTGATAAGCCAGCCATAATAGTAGACCCTTCAGCACCTGAAGAAGTTCAGAGCAATCATTCTGGTGAGCGTAGCGAGATTGACTGGATTTCATCCTCTGAGACCGACGCCCCACAAACCACCTTATCCTTACGCCAAAGAACCAGCAAGCAAAAAACAGCCCATATCTTCCCAGATCGACCTCTTCATATGGTGCTGCGCTCACGGAAGCTCTAAGCTCATGCTTTGTCTATTTTTCCTTCTTGTAAGTTCTTCTATTAAATTACTACTCTTTTCATATGTTCTGAGCTAAACTCCCTTCCCTTGCATCCAGAAATATTTTCTACTGCCATAGTTAGATTCAGCCTAGCTCACCTGTCTCTCTCATAGTTTTTTCATTTTTTTTGGGCTCATGTTCACGGAGTTATTTGATTTCTAGAGTCAGTTGTGGTTGATCCCACATGTTGTCCCGGATCCCGGTGTTGTCCCGGATCCCCGTAATTGACGTTATGCCATAAGGCAAGAAAAAAAAGTGCCCTCTAAAAAAAAAAGAAGAATTTCTCACTCGCTCAATCACTCCCTCATGTCCCAAATCTACTCTTAAAAAGCAATTATTTTGCAGTAGTTTTAAAATTCTTTATTGTGGACCCTCAGAATCAAGAAATCGGTGGGTAGGGTTGGGGGCAGTCAGTAGAGCAAATGAACCGGCTAGTACACATACAGAGGGGGTGGAAAAAAAATGTTGAGACGCTCGTACAACACAAACGGCTGTTCATGAACATTGGCAACATATAGTACTACCCCTTTCCACAACAACATTTGATAAATAAGATAGGTAAAGGAGATAAAATAAAAAAATCCTCAGTATTTCCTGAAAGTGAAATAAAAAGAAAATAATAAATCAGTAATGAGTTTGGTACCCTTTTCTTTTGATAACCTCTCTGATATACTTTGGCATACTCCTGCAAAGATCCATAAACCTTCCATTAGGAATAGTATTTGATGCTTCCTCCACAGCTCTGATTAGCTCTTTCCTACTTGCAACTCTTCTATACCTTTTCCCCAAGTAAGTCTCCATATTAATAGTTAGACTTCATTCTTAAGTAGTTTTGTAATAAAAAGACCAAATATAAAATAAGTATAAGATATAAGAAGGAGATATAACTTATCCTTAATGCCTTAGAGCAGTATCTTCAACAATTCTAGTCCAACCAAATTTCTCACAGCACTCATACAAGACAGGAATTAAAACTAGATATACTAATAAGAATCTACTTTTATCGTTACTGGTACCACTACTAGCTTTGACCTCAGATTTCAATAATACTACAACTATATCTCTTCATCAGCAAAAATTTCACTTTGTATGCTGTGTGTTTTGTATATTTTAGGCATTTGAAGTATAGGACAAACAAACAAAAACCATTAATCTGAATGCAATATACCATAGATATTATATGCAGATGTTCCTTCCTCTTGTGTACCTTATCTGGACGCTACTAGATATAGATGCCAAGGTCTCCTATGTTTGAAGATTCCATGCATTATTTTTCCTATCTTGTGAGAATGCATGCTTTGCTGCCTCCTGCATTATGACCATGCCTGTAATCCTTTGCTACTTCTTGATATTATCTGATTCTCCTCTGTCCCATCTGACTTTGTTTACCCTATCACCTCTGATGTTCCAATCCTACCTGTCACAGGTAACATTAATCTTAATATTCCAAACAACTCCTTTTAACTCTCAACATGATAAGTAACCACCTAAAGATCTGAATTATCTCCTGTCTAAACTGGTGGTCTTGATCTCCACTAGTATGCTCTGGAGATTTCTGTCCTGATGTTGTAACAGCGGCTCCCCTAGGAAGATAGATTCAAAGGATGCAACCATATCAAACTTCAAATCTCTGGAATACAGCTCTTGAAAAATGTAAAGAATAAAAGAAAATAGTAAAACTTAATATCATTAAGCCTAAGCTTATCTCAATTAAAGTCTCTACTGGATGTTAATTGTGTTGTGGCAGGAGAGTTCTCGTATAATCTTTAAGTAGTTAGACTTATACTCAAAACTCTACCATTGGGTTACCCTGACTAGTACAAGTATATCCTTCTATGCTAAGGGTTGCCTGACACCCTTACTGTACCCTGAAGGGTCTACGGTATCAGTACACTCTTGCAGCAGTCTCACATATACATATTAGTTTCTGTGTAGTGTTTACCAATACTCCTGCTGGAGAGAAAACCTCAGCACATCAGTGTCTTATTAGTGGCTAACTGTCCAGTCACCAAGGAGAGCTAACTGGATGACTTTCTTCCCATGTGCAAGGAGTTATGGAAGCATCTATAGACATTAGCTATCTTCTGATTAAGTGTTATCCCTCTTGATTACGAACTTGCAAGGTCTTCGACGATCCCACAGAAAGTAGTAATAGTGTATTAGCAAAAGTTATTCCCGCATCAGACTTGTACATAGTACATCCTGATGCAAGGAGGGAGCATTCGGTATCCAGTACATCCTGTACATCTGGTTGTGTCCTATATGTCTGGTACTTAGGCGCCAAGTTAGTTTGCATCCTAGTACTTATACTAGGAAGTGGCACATCCAGATTGTGTCCTAAGTAAGCAATACTAACTAGTTACCATCCTGAGATTCCGAGTGATAAGCATAGCTGCCAGCCACTCCTCCTTTACCACCCCCCTACCAGCTCCCCCTCCTACCAGCTCCCCCCCCTACCAGCCTGTCCTCCTACCAGTGTCCTGCATACTACCTCCCCTGTATTCTGGATGTTGTTGTTTTCTTTACCAGTACCTGCTGTTCCAGTGGGCAAGGTTATTTGACACATGATTCCTCAGGCAGGCATTGGGCACAGTATCTGATCCTCAGTTTCTTCATGCAACTTGATGCCAGCTTTCTAAGAGTTTCCAAGACATCTACCTGGCACCAACATTAGTAGAACTACAGTCTATTATGAAAGTAGTGATTACCCTGACAGACCCTGGTAGAGTACTCATTTTGATACCAGATTCTGCAGGTATCATTTAGGTACAGTATGTAATACACAGTAGCCTAATTCTATGCGACAGCAGCTTTTCAACAGTATTTTGGACATCTACCCTGTATAAATATTGGTGGAGCTACAGCCTATTATGAAAGTGGTAGCATATTGGGGAAGTTTTGGCAGAGTGCTGGCTTTGATGTAAGATTTCTCAGGTGTCCTCTAGGTGCTGCATCTCATACTTGGGGCCTGATTCTTCTCGATGCCAGCTTTCTAACGGTATCTCAGATGTCTACCCAGCGCCAATACTGGTGGAGATACAGTTTGTTATCAAAGTGGTTTTAACCCTGGCAGAGGTTGGGCAGGGTGCTGACTTTGACGCTAGATTCCTAGAGTGTCCTCTGAGTGTGCTGTCTCATAATTAGTGGCCTGATTCAACTTGATGCCGGGTTTCCAATGGTATCTCGAATGTCTACCCGCCGCCAATATTGGTAGAGCTATACCCTGTTATGCATGTAGTCTTTACACAAAAGAGGTTTTAGCTGAGTGCTGAATTTGATGCCAGATTCCTCAAGCATCCTTTGGGTGTGGAATTTTATACTTGGCAGCCTGATTCTGCTCAATGCCAGCATTCCAACAGTATCTTGAATGTCCACCTGAAGCCAATATTGATGGAAATACAGCCTGCTATGAATGTGGTTTTTACCTTCACAAAGTTTTGACAGAGTACTGATTTGACGCCAGAATGCATAGGTGTTGTTAGTGTGTAGCATCGCATACTTAGTGGTCTAATTCTCCTGCATGCCAGCTCCTCAAGAGTACCTTAAATGTCAATCTAGCACCAATATTGGTGGAGCTACAGCCTGGTATGAGGGCAGTCTTTACCTTGTTACTGTGCTGGCCAAGTTCTGGCAAAGTGCTGAGTTTACCACCAGATTCTGTAGGTGTCCTTTGAGCGCAATATCTGAGCCATGGCAGCCTGTTTCTAGTTGGTGCCAACTCTGCAACAGTATCCAGGACATCTACTCGGCACCAATATTGGTGCAGCTACAGCTTGTTATAAAAGTCATCTTTACCCTGGCGGAGCTTTGGCAGAGTATGTCACAAACTGTGACTAAGCAAGGCAGATTTCATATAATACACACTAGTATACCAGAGGATATTATGTTTACCGGTTTGTGACTCAGAGTTGTGAGTCACACAATGTTATGATTTTCGTCCATGACTCATAACTATAAGTCATGAGTTTTACTCTGGTGACACGATTTGCGCACCTGATTTGGTTATTATATTTTGATTGGTTTCAGGTATGTTGTACAGTGACTCATAGGAGTCAGCTGATGGATTTCGCATGACTTATAGTAATGAGTCACAGAGTTCACAGGACAGGAGGTATGAGTCACGCCGGATGAGGAGCTACTATATAAAGGGTCACTAGGACCCCAAATATTAGCTCCTCACATGTTCTTCTCGTTTATTTTCTACCTTTATATTTTACCAATAAAACCTACCTTTACACTCTTTAAGATTTATCTGAAGAAACCCAAGAATTGTCCTTCCTCCCAAGCTGGAAAACTATCTCTCATCCCACAACCGAAGACTAAGTCCTAAAAAATGATTTAAGAAGATTAAGGGAATAGGTGTGATAAGATAGAAGTCAAAGAACTTGACTATACATACCGCGTAGGCAAAGGCCTAAAAACTATTACCTCGACAAGAGAGAAGTATTATTACCTGTCACACAGCCCTACTTGATAGGATTCTTAACATTAAAACGTGTCTATAATGTGATACTCAACAATTACATGATGGCTTTGTTCAACCCAGATTAAGAGCAAGATTTGGACCTCCAAGACGACAGCTTTGGACTGGAAGAGTTAGAGCAAGTAGTAAGTGAAGCAAGTCGACACTCGGCGGGGACCGCAAGTCCAGTCTTACCTGAATGAGTTCCATTCCCGGATGAGGAAGAAATAGCAGAACCTCTGAAACCTGAAAGCATGTCAGGACCAGTACTACCACCAGGTCCGCCACCTGCGAGACCAGCATTGTTCACACATAAACTAGTACAATCAATAATATGAGCAGAGTTTAGAGGAGGAGGTCAAAAGCTGAAAGTCGAAACACCACTAAGATACGATGGCAAAAAGAGCAAACTATGAGGATTCATGGTCCAACTCCTCACCTACTTCGATGTAGTAGGATGGATCCAAGGGAATGACGAAGACAACACAACCTACACTTTGACACTACTCCAAGGATCAGTCCTACATTGGGTCACTCCTATAGTTTTCAGTCAGACACCAGTGCCATGGATCAACTGGGATAGCTTTAAAGCTATATTCAAAGCTCAGTTCACAGACCTGGAACCAAGCCAATTGGTACAAAACAAATAAGAAGAAATCAAACAAGAAGGAAAGTACATTACCGACTGCTGGTATGAATTCAGACTCCTCAAATACGATGCAGAATGTGACGAAGCAACAGCAAGGAGGTGGTTCGTGCAAGGCCTGAGGAAGGACTACCAAGACGCCTGGAGATACAGCGAGGAAAAATTTGCAACAACAGAAGCCATGGCCAATTGGGCTATTTGAAAAGAAATTCAATTTGGATAACTCGACTGGGTTCAGAGAAATCATCCAGCCTCAACTCAATATAACAACTCAAATACAAGGAACCAAGGCGCACCCAGAAACCAGAATGGAACCTGTTGAACTACCACCCAAGGAGGTGATACAATGGACTTGGATGCGACTAGAAGGATACCATCACTCAACCTCATAAAAGACGAATACCTTTGACGACGAAACAACAATCTATGCCTAAGATATAGAATAGGAGAACACATCATTAAGGATTGCAGACGGCCTGCGAATCCAGCGACAAATCAAGGAAGAAACTAGCAGAACACTAGGATGAATCCTAGATTCCAACAGCACAGCAACCTAAGAGAAATGGAAATTGAAGACAACTATGAAACGGTGGCAAAGGACGAAGGTCCTCAGTAATAGATGGTCTGTGGGACCCTCCGAAAGACAAATCCTTCTCGATAGCCAATTACTACACTCTTTTAAGCCAGAAAATGAACAACAATGACAATGATCATATTATGATCAAGACCACAATGTATAACAATGAAAAAAGCAATAATGATACACACAATGCTCGATTCTGGAGCAACTGAAGACTTCATTAATGAAGAAATCTGCAGAAAGTATCAACTAAGGACCGAGAAAGCAAAAAACAAAAACCAGATTTACTTGGCGGACACGAAAACCCAGCGCAATGGGACCTATAACCCATACCATGCAAGTACCTATGGAAATTGGAAGCCATAAGGAAGTGGCAAATCTACAACACCGTGAAATCATCCTAGGAATGCCATGGTTAAGGCAACACAATCCAATACTCAACCGGGAAGAAAGGAAGGCTATTTTCACTAGCGAACGATATATGACATGGTGTCTCAACAGTTCGCCAGTGATATATGTGACCCTCGAAGAAGAAGCACTTGAGAAAAGCTTAGATGCAAAGTTCAACCAAGTACAATCAAGAAAGGATCACAAGACCAATATTCGACGATTTAGCCATGAGGCTAAAATACCAACGAAAGGATCCAAAAAGGCAGCAGGCCATGACCAGTACGCCAATGAAGAAGTTAGGATACCAGCTTAAGAGCAGGTATTAATTCCTACTGGAATAGCTATGGAGCTACCTCAAGGCACCTATGGTTGTATAGCACCATGCAGCGGTCTCGCAGTCAGACACAGACTCACTACCAATACAGCTGTGATAAATGTTGATTATATAGGACAACAGAAGGTAGTAATGGTTGACTTGAGCAACCAAGAATACAAGGTGGAGAAAGGGGATAAGATCGAACAATTGATTATTGAAAAAATCAACAAAGAAGAACTCTAAGAAGTGGAGAATGTAACTAAGACCACCAGAGGAACCAAAGGGTTTGGCAGTACAGACCAAGACAAAATGACTAGAGAAAAGGGATCAATCATCGAAATAAATCGAATTTCGGCTCAAGCCTTCGCGAAGTTCTATCGTAAAAGAGAAACAGCAGCAATCATCAAGTGGGACTACCAGGACGAAGGAATCCAACCAGCCAAAATCAACATTAGCACGGAACTAGTTATTAGAAGCCGACCTCAAGCAAAGCAAGAAAGATTGGACGAAGTCATACCAAGAGAATATTATCAGTATTTGGACCTATTTTAAGAAAAATAATCCGCCACCCTACTACCTCACTGACCCAACATCGATTTGGAAATCAACCTGGAAAAAGGCAGGGGATTACCATGGAAAAGAATACACCCGTGAGGAGAAATGGAGTTCGAGGAACTAAGGAAATACATCCAACAAAATTTGGAAAGAGGGTGGATCAAACAATCCTACGCTAATGGAGGATCACCAACCTTGGTTATCAAGCAAAAAGACTGGAAACTCAGACTGTGCATCGATTACCGAGCACTCAATGGAGTCACCAAAATAGACCAATACCCTCTACCCCTAATACGAAAAGCCTTGGACTGACTAATGTCAGCCAAATACTTCACCAAATTAGATATAAGAGATACCTATCACAATGTCAGGATCAAGAAAGGAGACGAATGGCAAACAACATTGGCAACAAAATATGGAACTTACCAGTACCTGGTTATGCCTTTCGGGTTAACCAATACACTCACCTCATTCCAACGATGGATAAACCGAGTAGTCCACAAATATCTCAATATATCCTGTATCATCTATTTGGATGATGTACTCATCTATTCCAAAGATATGGAACAACACCGAAAGGATGTCAGTAACATAATGGCAAGCATTAAAGAATCAGGATTGAGATGCAAATCCAGCAAGTGCAAGTTCCACCCGAAGGAAACTAAGTACCTATGATTCATAATCAATGGAGAAGGAGTTCAAATGGTCCCAGTTAAAACGAAAGCAATCTGGGAATGGGAATACTGAAGAAACAAAACAGATATCCAATGTTTCATGGGATTCTGCAATTTCTATCGCAGGTTTATAGAAGGTTTCAGTCGAACGGCTAAACCATTATATAACCTAACCAAGAAGGATGTCAAATAGAATTGAGGATCCAAGGAAAAAGAAGCTTGTGATGAACTCAGAACCAAGATCACCCAAGGACCAATACTGGTACATTTCGACCCAAAGAAGGAAACTATGATTGAAACAGACACATTGAAATATGTATGCTCGGGCATACTATTGCAGAAATGCAAAGATGGAAAGTGGCAACCAGTAACCTTCAGATCCAAAACAAGGTCTCCTGCAGAATGCAACTACAATGTGCACGACAAAGAACTATTAGCAATAGTTCAAGCCTTGAAGGAATGGAGGAGATATGCACAAAATAATCAAGCCCCAGGCAAGATACTTAGGGACCACAAAGATTTAGTACCCTTCATGACCACGAAGGAGTTAAATGGACAACAATTACGATGGATGGAAAAACTCAGTACTTACAACTTCAAAATCTGATATCGACCTGGAAAGGAAGGAGGCAAACCAGATGCCTTTACCAGAAGGTCAAACGACAAATCCAAGGACCCAGAAGATGAAACACTAAAGCAAAAGCAACAAATACTCTTACCAAAGGAAAAATAGTTCCAACCTGAAGATGAAGATAGTGGACACGAATCCCTCAATGAAATAAACACTCGAATGATATTGGAGGGAGACATTGGAAGAGCGAGTTCAGGAGATGAGGAAATTCCAATGATCTGAGGAAAACTAGTAGACAGAACAAAGGAAACCAAAGGCGTAGTCTTAGGTCTATGTCAATAGAAGGACGAATACCTATGGTACGACAGGAAAATCTGGATACCTGATAAAGAAGAATTACGTACCAAAATCATCTGACACCATCATGACCCCCCCTATGCAGGATATGGAGGAACGGCCAAAACTACCGAGTTTATTAACTGATGCTACTTTTGGCCAAAGATAAGGGAAGATATCAAATGATATGTCAGGAATTGTGACCTGTGCCAACAAACTAAAGTGGTCCGACATGTATCTTATGGATTACTGAAATCCAACAAAGCACCAGAAAAACCATGGAAGGCTATCTCATTAGATGTCATCACAGACCTACCAAGGTCAGATAATCAAAACACTATACTAGTGGTAGTGGATCGCCTGACCAAAATGAGGTACTTTATAGCCTGCAGAATGGATATGACGGCACGGCAGTTCGTGATGCTATTTCTAAAAGAAATTTACTGATTGCAGGGATTACCAAAAGACATCATCAGTGAGAGAGGATCAATATTCACATCTGATGTGTGGAAGGAAATCACAGAAAAATTGGGCATAGAATAATGACTGAGCACCACGCCTTTCACCCTCAAACTGATAGATAGACTAAGCGGATAAATGGCATATTGGAACAATACCTTCGAGCATACGTCAATTACCAATAAGAGGATTGGTACAAATGGTTAGCAATGGTGGAATTCGCATACAACAACTGGAAGCAAGAAACAATTAAAATGATCCCCTTCTATGCGAACTATGGCCTACATCCAGGGCACGAGACTATCAGTCATATGCTCCAAGGAAAGATAATGGACAAGAAAGATATGAGTCAACTCCATGACATATTACAAACAGAAATGGTCGTGGTACAACTACGACAAAAAGAGGAGTATGATCGTCACAGAAACCATGATCCAAACCTAAAATCAGGAGATAGGGTTTGGTTACTACCACGCAACATCAGGACTACGCGACCGATGAAAAAATTAGATTATAAGAAAATAGGACCATTCAAGATCTTGGTAAAGATAGGAAGTTGAGCTTATAAGCTTGACCTTCCACCTTCGATAATGATATACAATACTTTCCACATCAGCCTCCTCGAACCCTATCAAGACAATCTCCTCTCTTTACGAGAAAAACTTCCTCTACCACCGATCGAAATAGATGGTGAACCAGAATACAAACTCTAAGAAATAATGGATTCTCGATTATACTACAGTCACTTACAATACTGAGCAAAGTGGACTAGATATTCACCCAAACACGATAAAGCCTGGTACCTAGCATACAACTTTGATAATGTACAAAATTCAATCCAACAATTCCACGAATGATACACAAGCAAGCCAGCAACCAAGCATTGAGGATGCGTCAGAATCTAAGTACTCAGCCCCACCACCCGCAGAACCGATTCCTACCACTAGAATCAGACCCAGGTCTAGTACCAGCAATTGCCGATCATGTCGGCCCGACAGAATGCCCCAGAAACCAGTGCATTCAAACACCTCGCTCCAACCAGCTCGGGGTATTGAACCCCAACACCAATCAAAGGGGAACTGAGCAACGAAGCTTGGACCAACCTAGTAGACATCAACCTGAGGAGGACCATGACAGCAGAAAAGAAACACACGAACCGGTCATGGACAGGTTGCTACGATGACGAGTGCCAAGTGCACAAAATAGAAAAAGAGGGCTCGGGATATTGGCCTCAGGAATTGAACCAATGGCCACCCAAAACCTCGCCCTTGAGCTCACCCGCGAAATCCCCAATCCCAGAGCCTGTAGCTGTGGTAGAATCCATTCAACCAACTCCGAGGATGGAGTCGAGGAGTAGGGGGGCGGAAAACCAGAAATGGGCAAAACTCAGAAGAGCGAGGCAAGTCTCCTGGGCAGAAGAAATGGGGACAGAGACGGAGAAACCAGAAACGACAATAATGAAAGTGTTGGCTGAGGTGGCAGAAACGAAAAAGGTGATGGAATGGCAAGCGAAAAAGATAGGACTGCTCCAGAGAGAGTTGAGAGAGGAGATGAGGATAAGGAAAGCACTCCAGAATGACTGGAGGAGAGAAGAGAAGGAGATGGAAAGGGCCCTGATGAGAGTGAGGAAAGTCAGTGCTTTGTTGAACAAAGAAACCAAGTGGGGACTCTCAGTGGACAGGGCATGGGTATTAGAGGAAAGGCTGATGTAAGTCTGATGGGACTCGGGCTGAGGGAGAGGGGAGCTAATGTCACAAACGGTGACTAAGCAAGGCAGATTTCACATGATGCACACTTAGTACAATAGAGGATATTATGTTTACCTGTTTGTGACTCAAACTTGTGAGTCATATGATGTTATAATTTTCACACATGACTCATAACTATGAGTCATGGGAGGTACTCAGGTGACGTGAGTTGCGTACCTGATTTGGTTATTATGTTTTGATTGGTTTTAGGTATGTTGTACCGCGACTCATAGGAGTCGGCTGATGGATTTCATATGACTCATAGTAATGAGTCACAGAGTTCATGTTCTAGGAGGTATGAGTCACGCCAGGTGAGGAGCTACTATATAAAGGGTCACTAGGACCCCGAGTATTAGCTCCTCACACTTTCTTCTCATTTATTTTCTACCTTTATATTTTACTATCAAAACCTACCTTTATACTCTTTAAGATTTATCTTAAGAAACCCAAGAATTGTCTTTCCTCCCAAGTGGGAAAACTGTCTCTCATCCCACAACAGAAGACTAAGTGCTAAAAAAGGACTTAAGAAGATTAAGGGAATAGGCGCGATAAGACGGAAGTCAAAGGACTTGACTATATATACAGCACAGGCAAAGGCCTAAGAACTATTACCTCAGTCAGAGAGAAGTAGCGTTACCTGTCGCAAGGACCTACTCAGTAGGATTCTTAATAGAGTACTAACTTTGCTAGCAGAGTCGACAGGCTTCCTTTGGGTGTGGTATTTGAGACTCGGTAGCCTGATTCTACTCAATGTCAATGTTTCAACAGTATCCACAATGTCTACTCAGTGCTAATATTGGTGTACCTACGGCTTGTTCTGATAGTGGTCTTTACCCTAGTTGAGTTTTGGCACAGTCCTGACTTTGACACCAGATTCCTCATGCATCCTATGGGTACAGGATCTGAAACTCAGCGGCCTGATTGTACTTGATGCTGGCACTGCAATGGTACCTATGACATCTACCTGGCCTCAATATTGGTGCAGCTACAACCTGTTATGAAAGTTGTTTTTACCATCACAGAGTTCTGGCAGGGTGCTAACTTTGACGCCAGATTCCTCCAGTGTCCTGTGTGCCCAGGATCTAAGACTGGGCAGCTGGATTCTACTTGATGCCAGCCATCCAATGGTATCTCAGCTGTATACCCAGTGCCAATATAGGTAGAGCCACACCCTGTTATAAAAGTGGTTTTTACCCCACCAGAGTCCTGACCAAGTTCTGGAAAAGTGGTACCTTTGGTATCAGGTTTCTTGGGTATCCTTTGGGTACAGCATCCGATATGTCATGGCCTGATTCTACTTGATGCTGGCTTTCTAACCCTATCTTTAACGTCTACCCGGCACCAATATTGGTGGAGCTATAGCCTATTATGAAAGTGGTCTTTACCCTAGCGGACTTCTGGGAATGTACTGACTTTGATACCAGATTACTCATGTGCCCTTTGGGTGCAGCATCTGAAACATGGCAGCCCAATTCCACTCGACGCTGGCTTTTTAATGGTACCTCAGACATCTATTGAGCACCAACATAGGTGGATATACTATCTATTATGGAGGTGGTGTTTACCCTGCTGGAGTGCTGGTAGGATGCTGACTTTGATGCCAGATCTCTTGGGTGTTCTTTGGACATAGCATCTGATACGCAGTGGCCTGATTCTACTAGATGCTAGATGTCTAATAGTACAGAGGATGTATACTCAGTGCCAATACTGGGGAAGTTACACCCTGTTATGAAACTTATATTTACTCGGGTAGAGTGCTGACTTTTACACTGGATTCCTCGGGCGTCCTATCGCTGCAGTAGTTGATACTAGGCACCCTGGTTGTACTTGATACGGGCTTTCTGACAGTGTACAGAATGTTCCTCTAGTGCCAATACCCATTGTGTTATCATCTAAGATATAGTGTGAATGATGTACTTACTGGCACTCGGGGGCTTGACCTTTTCATTCAGTACTTAGTATTATAGAACCAATATCAATACAAGTAATCTTTATTTTTATACTTTCACGATATATATGATATGTGACGTGGATCATAAGTTCTAGTTTGGGTATTGTACCTTGAAAGTTTAGCAGTGCTAGCTAGTATCCTGAGAATGGCTGCTGGATCTGGTTGCATCCTGACAAGTTAAATAGTACTCGGTTGCGTTCAGAGAATTCTAGAAGTACTCAGTTGCATCCCAACTTCTGGCACCAGGGCCTGTCGCATTCTGAGTTGCGGTTTGCATCCTGTGCGTCCTGGGAGTAAGACACATGAGACATACAGGACACAAGCTTTTCTTTTTGGTGATGTGGCAGGACCTCAGGGGTGTTACCCATGGTCCCTTACCTCTGACATACCACTTGCTATGACAGGAATTATACTTTTAGAGTTCTCGAACAACTCTTAACAAGCCTAGAGTGAAGAGATACATGCAGGCTTAATTGGTGTAAACTCTTTCTAGACATCTCCAGCACTACCTGGGGCTATGCTGGGAACTCTTCCAGATGGCCTATGCTAACTCCAGTAGTTTTAGGGTGTTTTAGTCTATTGTTTTTGGAAAAGGTACTTAACCTTCTTACCTTAGCCCCATGATAGATCCTGTGAACAGCCTCTGGTTGGACAGATGGCGGCAACTGTTACACAAAGAAGAGCAATTGGTGCCACACGTGACTAAATCCATAAGGTCACGTGTTTGACTCCGGGCCCTGCCATAGTTATCGTGATGATATCATATTATTGCACGAACTGATAAGGCATGTATGGAGCGTTCTCAACTGAGATACCAGGTATGTAACAAGGAGCTTTCACTGGATAACATTGAAGGAGCTCCATTCAATGAGATAAGACTTACTTAGTTCAGATTGGTAGGTTAGTTATGGAGCTGCGACCGCTGCAAGTCTATACACTATTACGAGAAGTAATATACATGCCCCCTTAGCTCATGTGAACCAGAGTCATCCAGAAGGCCTGTTCACAATTGGCTAATAACAACTCACTGGTCGAGTTAGTTATCTTCATCATGCACTCTAAGCTATGCACATAAAAGAGTCATTGATAAGTTTATTGATAGAGCTGATCACTCTACTCGGGAAGAGAGTGGGAAAGTTAGTTTTCAGGGTCAAATGGAGTTCGTACTTCAAGGACACTGAATCGTTAGTATGGCAGGTAGATAGTTAGTAAGCGATTGGATATAGCACATGACTACCCAGATATGGAATATAAATCTCGAGGTACCTCCCTAGCTTCAAGTGCACTCTCCACACCCTCTACTTTCCTCTCGCTTGAAAACATTCCCACATTGGGCCAGGCAAAACTCCAGGGTTTTGCATGGCAACCATCTCCACACACCTAATGCCTCCCTCGCTTAGGCTTCAGTCTCTAAGTGCACAGCCCCCTCACTACACCGCACAGCCCCCTTTGTCAGGGAGGCGTCTGGTCCGGGGCCTTCATGGTCTGGCTCTCGAGCCTCCAGCCTTGCCGCGCCCTATCAGTCAAGGGCTCCAACCCCCGCTCTTCCCGCTCATCTTTCCCAGATAAGGGAAGAACTAGCCCGCACTCTCCGCCATATCGGACGAGCTGCCCCTCTAATTTCCCCCCCAGCTGATT
The DNA here is from genome assembly GCA_900010015.1 of Tuber aestivum. Classification (NCBI taxonomy): domain Eukaryota; kingdom Fungi; phylum Ascomycota; class Pezizomycetes; order Pezizales; family Tuberaceae; genus Tuber; species Tuber aestivum. The sequence continues at coordinate 726,913 of LN890976.1, forward strand.
CTCAGCTTCAGGACCTGTCTGCTGGTGAGGTCATCCTCCTACCACAAGTCTGCGCTGCCCTCTCTGGCATCGGCAGGATCATCCAAAGACTAGAGGCCCTTGAGCATGATTATTATTATATTTCATTATCTCGCTTATGGAGCTAAAGGCTATGAAGCGGCACTACATACATCAGGGTACTCTCAAGTACCAGGGCTATGGATCGGTCTCTTACAACATGATAGTGTCATCTTTTCGTTGGGTACCCCGGCTAAAGCGCAAACAACAAAATAAAGTCCTCCTCCCCGCCTAAAGCCTATCAAATAAAGGAAATACAAAGTAATAAAATCTAAGCAGCCCTACTCCTCCTGTCAGTTGCTGCCTGGTGTGCATGTAGGTAGGTGGGACAATCCTTAGAGGTAGCCAGGTGATTGTTGCCACAGTTGAGGCAGAGAATAGTGGTGTGAAGGCATGGTTTGCCCTTAGTAGGACAGTCTGACCTTCCACAAGTGTGGAGGTGGGCTGGGTGTTCCTGAGAACATATCGCGCAGTGTGGGGTTTTGGTGCATTGGGTTGGGTGGTGGCCAAACTCCAAGCATCTGGAGCATTGAGTGTCAGGACCAAAGGTAAGGTAACGTTGCACCTTAAATCTCCTGCCAAAGAGAGAGAGGCCTCTACTGAGGGCTTTGTCTGTAGGGTCTTTGCCGGCAATCGTGAGGACCATAGCTGATGCAACTTTGTTCTTGCCTTGGGCTTCAGTGGTGAGCCATCTAGGAGGGCGGGGGAGGTAGGTGCCAGGGTTGAAGGCTTCAATCTCTGCGTGGACTGTGGGGAAAGTGGTGGTGGTTGGGATGCTGTGTATGATGACCTTGTGCCAGACTTCATCTTTTCTGAGGCCAGAGGTGGCAGGAATGGTAGCTCTAATAGCTTCCTCAATAACAAAGCGATGGTTTTTGAGGACAGTGGAGGCAGGAGTGTTATCCTCGGTGATGAGGAAGACATGATGGTTAGGCGTGAACTCAATGGTGGAGATAAGTTGTTTTTTGATAGCTGTGGTAACAGCATCGCGAATGTGGAGGTGGTTGGTGTCCTCTGGGAGGGCAGTGCCAGCTCTTTCAATAATAATGGTACGGTCGCGTTTGGTCAAAACTTCAGCTGGTGGAGTTTTGTTTGGTTTAGTTGTAGAGGGGCGGGCAGGGAGTGTTTTGGCTGTCCTCTGGGCCCAGGTTTGCTGAGGTGGGGGGTTTGGTAGTGTTGGGGGTGGGGGAGCAGGGGTGGAGGCTTGCTGTTGAAGCTGTTCTTGTAGGTGTGAGACTTGTTGGTTGAGCTCGTCAATTTGCCCTTTCAAGACTGCTTTGTCACTGATGTGCCTTTGCTGGACAATGCTGAGGTGGTTGATAAGCAATTGGAAGGAGTCCTCAAGATAGCTGACTTGTAGTTTGTTGCAGAGGTTGGTGTCTCTGTCAGGATTGTTTGGTTCCCATGGGGACCACTGAGCAGAGCCAGGTGTGGGTTGGTGTGGAGCAGCGGGAGGCGAGACTGTATCCACAGGAGAAGGAATGTCTTCATCCATTTGGGTGTCTCCAGGCATGGTTGGAGCTGGGGTACTCTGGTGGGGTTGAAATGGGTGTGCCAAGGGGTTGGCAGCACCCCTGCCTCTGCCTCTAGCCCGTGGAGGCATCAGAGGTGACGGGAGAAGGACTCAGTTGATAAAACGTGATGGGAAACAAGTAATAGAGGATGATTTGTTGATGAAAAGTCTGTAAAATGGGTGGGGAAGCGTGAAGATTTGGTTGTTGACCAATGTGGTGGGGGCTCGGTGAACCACTTGCTGTGGTTTTTTCTTTTGCTGTGGTTGTAACGGCAACGGAGTCTTGAGGCCCTTGAGCAGTCTTCTGTGGGTGCCCCCAGGGATCCCCCCTCTCTCCCCGCTTTAGAAGCCACTGTCAGGGACCTCTTCCTGAGGGTCACAGCGTCGGCCGCTCGCCCCCCGGCTGTCCCGGTGGCCCCCCCCCTCCCTCCTCTCCCCAAACAGACAAAGTGCCCACCGCCCGCCCCCCCCCCCTCCCGCTTCCCCTGGAGCAAAGTACCGCCCCCCCCCCTGCCTGCTCCCCCTAGAGCAAAGTACCACCCCCCCACAGGCTACATCCTGGATATCGCGGTCGAGGACAACAACTCCCCCGTGCAGGTTGATGGAGTGTGGTATGGTAACCCACGCACTTTCGCAGCCAGACCTCCCCGCTCCTTCTTAGCTTTCCAGTTTGCCCAGGGTAAGTTCCCAGAAGAGTCTACCTTCCGCCCTGGCCCTGCCGCCTCCTTCCTCACGCTAGTTCCCCCCTCCTCCTCCTACGCCATCGCTGCAGCCCCCCCCAGGGGCCAGGCACAGCAGACCAGCACCAAGGGCAAGAAGAAGGCGACCACCGTAGCCCAAGTCACTGCGTCAGGCGGTGCCCCCTCCCATGTCCGGTAGGCCGCCCCCCTTCCAGCTGCCGAATGTCACTTCTTCACACCCCTAACCGCCCCATTCCTCCACCCCAACGCAACACGCCTAGCGGCCACCACCCCTGACATCATAGCCTCTGTCCTTACGGAGGCCAACTGTCCTTTCGCCGTCTCGTTCTCGGCCACTGTCAATGCATGTGGCCTGATTACTCTTCTCGCTACCTACCCCCTCACGCCGGCCACCTGCTACTCCTCCTACTACGAGGCCCTTGCCAACAAAATCAACCAGTCCTTTGCTGTAGGGGACAACCCCTACTGCCCTTTCCGCCCAACACCCAATGAGGTGCAGCTCGTGATCCACGGCCTTCCTGTCGCCTTCCTCCTGCAGGACCAACCTGAGCTCTTCCCCGCACTCGCTGAGTCCATCAAGAATGCCAAGGATGTCGATATCTTTGGGGCACACTACCTCCAGCCACACCCCCTCCTCCTCAAGGCCACCACCTCAGTAGTCATCATTGTCGCCCTCTCTGATGTGGTCCTCATCGGGTTTAACATCCTCCTCTACTCCAAGCTCTGCAACATTTAGAATGAGGTCTGTAAGAACAAGTTCATGCAACGTAGGCATTGCTGGAAATTTGGCCACCCTGCGCCGGCATCCACTGCCACCATTCCCCTCTGCCTGATCTGTGCTTCGAACCACATGAGGTCCAACCACCATTGCCCTGCCCCAATGTGCCCCAAGCTGGGCTTTCTCAAACACGTCATCGGCGGCTGCCCTGCCTCCCCTTCCAAGTGTGCAAACTGCTCCGGCGGCCACCCTGCTACTGACAGGTCCTGCCCTTCTCGCCCTTTCAAGCTGACGCAGTAGACTTCCGGGTCTGAGGCAGAGGATGAAGGGGGGGACGACAACATGGACCAGGACGATGGCCCGCCAGGGGATACTCACCCACTCACTCCCTCCCTCCCCGATGCCGACCTGTTGGCTACCCCCCAACTTGCTGTTGCTCCAATACCCCGTGCTCCAGCACACACCTCCCAGTCTGCTGCCTTCTTTGCCTCCCTAGGGGAATCCAGTAGCCTGTCTCCGTTCCCCTCAGCTTCCTTCCATAAGTGATGGTACGACCCATTGATCCAAATTTGGTGGACTGATTGCCGCCAACCCCCACTTTCCTTCCATTTCTTCCAATCGTTCAACATAACTGCTTAGGAAGCTGGTATATTTATCTTTCCCCATTTAACAGCCTTGCTGAGCTGCCCTCTCCTCCCCAAGTAGTGGCCCTCCAAGACCCCCCGGTCGGGCGGGGAATGCTGCCATCCGTTTCCTTGTATAAATGCTTTTCCCCTCCCGTCGCCTCAGGCCGCACGCCCAAGGCAGCCTTCTTTGTGTACCAGGAGCTCCTTGGAGCCAACCCTGTTATTCCCTGTTTCTTTCATTGGCCGGACCTTATGGCGCTTGACATCCACTCGCCCAGGGGCTTGTTTTCATCATCTCTTCATGTTTTTCGGATTTACAATGTGTATTCCATTAATTTTGTGTCATCTCACCGCTGGACAGTGTCGCCGGCGGATGCTTTTCCCCTTCATGATTTTCCCACCCTCACACATGGGGACCTTAACCTACACCACCCCCTATCTGACCCTTTGCGCCAGTTTTCAGACCAGGATCTCCTGGTGTCTTCTCCCTACTTTGAAGCTGCCTCCGAGGCTGGCTACAGCCTTCTCAACACCCCTGGCATTCACACCAGGTTCCCCTTCGACCCGGCAACAAGGCCCGGCGTTCTTGACCTAGCATTTGGCAAAAAGCTCTTGGCTCCCTTCCAACATTCCTGGTCAGCTGATCTCCCCTCGACCGGCTCTGACCACGTCCCCATCCTGATCAAACTCTCCTCTCCCTTAATGCATAAGGCCCCCCTAAGCCCAGACTGGGATAAGGTGGACTGGCCCCCAGTTCTTGAGACCTTGCAAGGTATCGACGTTCCACCGCCGCCTTCCCTCCCCACAGCTTCCGCCCTCAGCTCGTGGTTCGATCACCATCTTGGTGCACTTTCAGCCCTACCCCAGGCCCTGGCCCCAGTAAAACACCCTTTACTGAGGTCCAAGCCTTGGTGGTCTCCCCTTTTGACCTCGCTCCGCTGTGCGTTTAATGCCGCCGCCAGGAGGTCCCACTCCTCCCCCTTACCGACACTCAGGGTCAAGGCCCGCGAGGCCTGCGCCCTCTATTTCAAGGCCATCAAGAAGGGAAAGACTGAGCACTGGAAGAGCTTCCTAGCTAAGGTTGACTTCTGCTCTGTCTGGATGGCCAGAAGGCTCGCAACTGGAAGAGCCCCTGACCGCTTCCCTTCCTTTCCTGGCCTCTCCTCCCGCGATCAGATCAATTCAGCTCTCCTCAGGCACTTCTTCTTCCCCAAGACTTCTGCTCCCACCTTATCTATCCTCAGGCCCTTCCAAGACTCACCCTCCCTCTCCCCCGAGGAGGTGCAAAGGGCCCTGTCCAAGTCATCAAACTCGTTAGCTCCAGGCCCAGACAAGATCCCCTAATGGGTCTGGAAGAAGGTCCATGGAGCTAATCCCTCCCTCCTCGTCAATCTTCTATCGCCTCTGCTATCTTGCGGCTTCCACCCTCTCTCCCTCAAAAAGGCTAATGGAGTTGTCCTCTCTAAGCCGGGAAAACTAGACTATTCCTCCCCATCCTCCTTTCACATCATTGTCCTCCTCCAGACAGTCTCGAAAATCCTAGAGAGGATTGTTGCTTCTCGCCTATCCATTGTTGCCCGCTCTTGCGGGCTAATCAACCCAAATCAGTGCCGCTTGCTCCCCAGTCTCAGCACCTATGATGCCTGCGCCCCCCTCATCCACAAGATCCGCT
>LN890977.1:8426-34215 GCA_900010015.1 Tuber aestivum
GGCCGGGGGGGGCGACGGCCCTGGGACACAGGTTCCAGAGGTGCAGGGGTTGGTTCTCGGCCCTGGGAGACGCGATGCTGGCGGGACACTGGTTCTGGAGGGGGAGGGGTTTGTTCTCGCAGCCAGGGGGTGCGACGGCTCTGGGACACAGCTTCCAGTGGCGGAGGTGTTGGTTCTCGTACTGGGGAGACGTCACGGTGCCGGGACACAGGTTCTAGGGGGGGGAGGGGTTTGTTCTGGCATTGGGGTGGGGCGACGGTGCCGGGATGCAAGCTTGCGGGGGAGAGCGCCATCTTTGTTTAGTGGTGGAATTTTCGCTTCCAAAGGGCCGACTGGCCGTGCACCTGATGAAGGAGACAACTGGCTCCCGGAGGGTGCTGCCATCGGAGATTGACTAGCACCGCTTTCTTCGTCCTGTGTTTGTAATTAGCCATAATGTTCATATCTACAAGTACGTCAACTTTTAAATCATACCACTGTCCGGTCGAAGACAACGACTGCGTCTCTTATGCCCGGTAGGGTCATATCCTCATCCTCGTCCTTGTCCTCCGGCCTCTCATCTTCGGTATCGGCCTCCTCCTCTTGCATGGCCCCCGAGGTACCTTGAGCCAGCGGATAGCGATCCCAGACATTTCTGTCAAAAAAGGGATATCGGCCACCCGCTGGGCCAGGCGTCTGGTCGCCCTCCTCCTCTCCCTCCCCCTGATGTCACTCCAGGACCATGAGGTCAAGGTGTTCTTTGCCGTCCTGCTGGTTCGCACAGAGCAAAACACGGACGTCCTCATCTCCATGTAATAAGATGAGATCAGAGAGAGAGAGAGGGTTTCGGGGTTCCAGACGCACTGACCGGGCGCCCTGACCTGTCGCACCGATCAGGTACCTGGGGTACCCAACCTCCTTCTCCACACGTTGCGCCTTGATCATCTGGGGCAGTTCCATTATGCCCGGAGATTGTAGGACCCCCCATGCGACTTCCTGATCGCCGTCAGGGGAGTCCCACGAGAGGTCCAAGAACGGATGCTCGCCTGGAGGAGCACCCATTCGGCGAACGATATGGATCCTTACCGCCCGTGGGCAGTAAGGAGAGGACCAGTCCGGTTTGGCCACTAAGCATATTTGTTAGTACTGTGATATTTCAAGACACATCGCGCATAATACTGACTCATACCTCCGATGACGTCGCCACCACCATCATCTCCCGCGTTGTGACGCTCCTTCATCGTCTGAAGTTTCTTGGCCGTGTCCTTGACCAAGACCTTCATCTGACGAATGAGTTCCGCAACGGCGTCGGGGCGGTACCTGGCTTCAATTTCCTTGATGCGGCCGGCCACGGGGGGAAGCGAGCCGGCGAAAGAAGTCACCGAGTCCAGCTGGGCCTCGCTCAGGCTCGTCGGGTCCCAACCCCGAGTCGTGATGTAGCCCTTTATATGCTCCCGCCAGGACTTGTACAGCTTGGTCAGGCGGGGGGGTGGGCGAAGCCACACCAACTTTTTGTGTACGAAATGTCCCCATAGCGTCCCCTAGTTAAGACATGTGAGTTTCTAGTCTCCCAGTACGTGGATGGGAGTTCTTTCACTGACTTTGAATCTTCAACGTCCAGTTCGAATTCCGGCTTTTTGTGGGGTCCCGCATGACTCGCACCGGCGACGGCAGCAGCCCGGGGGAGAGCTTTTCTCCGTTTGGCTGACCCCTCGGTGTAATCTGGTTGACTTGCTGGACGTGTGACAAACATAGAGAGATCAATATTGGTCGGATATAACTAGTTTGATAGGAGATACATACTTCCCGCGCCCAATGGCAGTTTGCGCAGTTTTGGGTAGCATTCCCGAATGCCAAGGGAGGGGACACCGGAGAGGTTTGTATCCCCGGCGCAAAGAAGAAAAAAAAGCTGGACAATTGACACCGGGCGCGAGGGGCCGAAAACGAAAAAAACAACCTTGATGTGTGGGGGATATGTTCCGGATGGGGGAGGTTAGGTAGGACAGCAGAGCGTTGTGTGTCGACGGGCGAATAAGGAAGCTTGAGCATGGTGTGGAGGCGAGAGGAAACGAGGGAAGAAGCCTGGGGTGGAAGAGCGGGTTCTTATAACCCAACCGTCTCTCCCGGTCATCGTCACTCCCGTAAGTCAAAGCATACGCATGAGTGTATACGCAGGCCTCACTAAGCCGTCCACCTACGTCAGACAGTTTTTTCTCTTAACATACACTTTATGTAAATTCATGCAAATTCCTCTAAATCAAATGATGGTAGACTAGCTAAATTGACCCTTATCATCGTGAAGACACTAAATTAACCTTTTAAGCCGCAATATGAGCTAAGACGTCCTCTACTCGAGTACTCGTACTCGTAGATGCGGGCCGCGACGTCACGATAAGTTCAAACCGTAACCCATGTGACACCATGGGTCAGTGTGCGCCTGGAGTTACCACTATTGTACCCTATTACCACAAGCAGAGCTTTTTCATCATTGGCAACTCCAGGTTCTCGACGTTAACCAAAGCGCCCAGATTCCGTTTCTTTTTGTCAACTAGCGGAGGACGCAGAAAACCTGGCGATCATTCTCTATTCACAAGACTGCATCTTTTGAGCTGCAATGGCAGACGTTTATTGAAGGATTGTGCGAGATCTTGCGAGTTTGATTCGGAATCTGGGTTCCTTAAATGCATCTGACCAATGTGTGCCCCTCCGTCCCTGCCCCAGTTGAATGCCGCGTTTTCGGGAAGGTAAGTTTCCCCCCTCAATGGTGGTGTTTGGGATCTCGCGTCGCCTGCATCACGATAACAATATACTAATAGATCTAGAGGGTCCTCCAGAACTGGATTTGATAGCAGCCAGGCACGCACCGTTTCATCATTGTTGATGAAGACAACGTCTACTGAAGATAGCGGTTCCTTCGGAAACGCTCCGAGCTTCCTGCACCCTAAGCCAGTTGCGCCAAGGATGTAGCGAAACCGTCACTGAGGCACCCCTCTCATAATCATCGCGCACAATCCTTGGATATCATGGGAATCTAAGTCACCAAATTTGGTTCCATAGATGTGGGGAGGACGCCAGAAAAGAGAGAGGTAGTTTGGAGCGGCTTGCGCTTCCTGCCTTTCGTTCCCATACATACCGTGACCACGTCTTGACGGCCGGACCCAAACAATACGCACTGCATGAGGCTGCCCAAGCCTGCGCTCCAGTCTAGGTTTTGGCAGTCAGTAAGTGCAAACAACAATATACATGAATCTTTAGAAATGAACTAACCTGTTTGCAAGTTGTGAGATGAAACCGCGTTGGCAGGATGTGCTGGTTAGACCTGTCCAACACCACGAGCCTGGGGTGCATTCTCACGATCCTCTTCTCCCGGGCGGGGATTCTGACCACTCTGGGCAACCTCTCTTTGGTCCTGGCCATCGTTGGCGGCTGTGTCCTCATTCAGACCATCCACGGCAGGAGGGCCGAGATTCTGACCCATTCTGGCACCTGTGTCTACGCCATGGGGGTCGTGATCATCGTCCGCCGGACCCTGATTCACGCCATTGTCGCTACTGGGGTCAGTGGGCTGGCCCTCATCACCAGCCTGGCTCGGATTCGGGTCATTGTCTTCATCTGGGCGTCCTTTGGGCGCCGAAACCCGAGGTGCATTCGCCCCCCCCCCTGGGGAGCTGGATCCACGTTGGGCGCAGGCAACGCAGGATCCCAATACGCAGGGGCCCCGGGAGGCAGTAAGATTGCATCAACAATGATCTGCCCTGGAACAATTACCGGACCGGCCGTAGGCTCCGGACCCCCACCTTTGCCCGAAGAGTAGTTGTGAACTTCTTTTCTGAGTCCCTAACAAGTTGAATAATGGCCTCATCGATCTCCCGAATCCTAGGTATGTCATTATTCGCCTCTGTGGTTACAAGACAATCACAGGCTGGGCGCAGCCTCCTCATGCCGTGGAAGATGTTATGAAAATCAGCATTCGGGAAAGTAAGAACATTCGCAAAGTGCCTGGCTGACATCTGATCTTTGACAGTTTTCCACCACGCGCCATACTGCATTCTGCCATTCGGATCGGGCGTGAAGTTAAGGGATGCCTTATATTCCGAGATTTTGCGATTCCCAGGGTGCTGAGCTGAAATTGCACCAGCGAGAACTACAGCAGGAAGCTGGTAGGCCTGTGTAGGTCTGGCTGGAGCTTTCTTTCCCTTGGCCACATTCACCATATAGACGTATTGTACGTTATTGTTTTGAGCCATTTCGTCTTTGTCTGAACTTTTCGGGGTATGGATATGATGGGCGTTGTGGATAGTGTATCTTGTGGAAAGTCTTTCTGGTACGACACTCCTGCGTTCTTGATCCTCCATTTATACATCGGGGTTCCTAACATCCTAGTCATCAGGAACAATTTTCAACATGATCAATGCCGCAATGGAAACTTCGCACGATGCCGACGTCAGAGTCAGCCTCTCTTTCAAGATTATAAACTTAGTATGTGCAGCGACTCTTCGAAATCGGAAACAAATTATTAGTACTAACTGAACTGGATACATAAAAAGAAACTCGAACCCATGTGCTAGTGAGATACGCAGGGCATGCGCTAAACGCCTTCGACTATCGCTCCCTTTGGAGGACGCCGCGACCTAGCTCCCCCAAACCACCCAACAAAACTTGAGCATTCTGCTCACGTCTGAATACTTGTGTTGCACTTCAAAAATTCAACAGCACTCGCTCCCGTAATGCCTATCAAATGTTCTTATTGTCGCCGCAAATCCGCCTGCGCAGGCCCTTACCAGAAACACCTGCGCAGCGCCCATGCCAATCTACCCATTCTTCTCGCGTCGACTACATGGCCGACCACCTCGGATGGTCCTTTTCACCAGAGTGAATCTGACCCATTATGCTGCCATGACGCTTTCCACTAAATGGATCAGACGGATTCCGACTATGAGTCGGAGGGTGATCCCATGTATTACTTACCTGAGTCGTTAAATCCGGAGGTTACAGAGGAGTCCTGTATGGAATCACGCTGTGTGTTCGACGTGTCCTCAGGGCCCACCAAACTGGCTATTTTTGCTGGCGCTGGGGAATCCATTGGACAGGTGAAGGGATTTGAACGAGACAACCACAATCTAGCGGAGGACCCATGGGCTCCATTCGCATGCGCGCACGATTTCAAACTTGCATCTTGGTTTATTCACAGCAAAGTCCCCAAGTCGCGTATCCATGAGTGCTTTTCAAGTGGCCTTGGTAATTCGGCATCCGTCGGCTACCGTTCAATGCATACACTCGAGAACCACCTCCGTATACTGGATCCATACGGGGCGTATCTGCGATGGTACGAAGGGAAACTGGATGATGGCATGAGAACGTTACCTTTCTTCCACCGTAACCTTCTAGATTGTGTGCGATATCTTCTTCATCAGATGACCTATAGAGAAGATATTATTTACGCACCGCAATGTGAATACAATCACAATGGACACAGAGTGTATACTGAAATGCATACCGCAGACTGGTGGTGGGAAGTTCAAGTACTGTACCAATTTCTTATCACCTTTTGACTAAAGATCTAGTTAACCTATGACAGGAAACTCTTCCACATGGCGCCACGGTTGTTCCAATTATCGGGATGTCCGATCAGACCCATCTCACCAACTTCTCTGGTGACAAGAAGGCCTGGCCGGTGTACGTTATGATAGGAAATCTTGCATCGACTAGGCGTAACAGGCCTGGATCGATGGCTATCCTCCTTCTTGCGCTCCTACCAGTCCCTCCTAAGTTGCCCCAGTCAGCTTCAGCAAACAGATCCCAGAGAGAAATCAATGCCGACACCCTTAAAGGTGTATTCGAACTCTTATTTGAGCCCTTGCAAGATGCTACGCGTGATGGCGTCCCAATTGACTGTGCGGATGCGAACGTCGGGAGGTGCTTCCTGATATTGGCTGCGTGGATTACGGACCATATGGAAAACGTCACCCTTCATGGAATAAAATCCAACGCCTGTCCTAAATGTGAGGTTCGTCCACACCAGCTAGGTGCCAACGTGAACACAGCATATCAGGCCCGAGATTATGCGACATATGAGGAACTCGAGCAGCAACTTCGCGACGAGTCAGAGATGTCAGATTCAGACCTGACCCACCCCACACTCGACGCTCTGGGTGTCAAGATCCGGCGGAACGTCTTCCACGGGCTCCGATGGGTGTCTGTGCCAGACTCGCCCCAGCCCGATCTCCTTCATACAATTTACCTGGGACTGTTTGAGCACAAGATAGATTGGATTCAAGGATTTCTCAAGAAACATGGGTGACCACAAGCATTTGATAATGCTTGGAAGCCTTTGCCGCTGTACCCCGAGTTCTTTGTTGCCAAAAAAGCTTACCGTGAGGTTACGCAGTGGCAAGGGAAAGAGATGAGGAATTTGGGGCGATGTCTTTTAGCAGTTTCAGCTGTGGCGTTGAGACTGCCGGACTGTGCGTAACAGCTACCTTTCAAACGTGCGCTTGCTTGCGTCGGGTCATTACTCGATTTCAGTTTGATGGCGCAATATAAAAGTCATACAGCAGAGACGATAGGTTATATGGAACAATATCTCGACAGGTTTCACGCCAGGAAGGATATCTTCTTAGAATTTCGAATGTCGAAACAGACACGAGCCGAACTTAAGGATCAGGTCCGGGGGATACGGCATCAGCAAGCCCAGTTGAATGAACCTCACCCCAGGTCGAAGGTACGGAAAATACGCAAGCAGCATCGCGGGCAGGAGGACGACCAAAGAATGGAATTGATTCAGTCAAAATGTCATTTCAACTTCATCAAGATGTATCTGCTATCTCACTTCCGTGACCACATATACCAGTTTGGAAATATTCCCATGTATTCAAGTGAATTTGGGGAGCTGGCGCATAAGGATCAGATTAAGGACGGATGGCGACGATCGAATAAAAACCACGCCTCCAGGCAGATTCTGAGCAGCTATAGCCGACAACACGCGATCCGAATGAGGCTTTTGAACCTAGATTCACTAAGACGCCAAGGAGCTCATATTCCTGCAGACGTGGTCGACCTTTTGAACAAAACCGGTACCGGATGTGCACCGGGGGCTGAGTCCCGTCTTCGAGTCCTGAAGGGGCACCGTGGTGATGTTGCATGTCTGGTCGAATTTTGCAATGCCCTGAGTATCACCACCGAAAACATGAGTACTGAATTGATCTGATATAGCTGCCAGACTCTGCCCATAGAGCGTCACCTCCCCGACGATCCTGCCATACTTCGACTCCTTCCCGTTGAACTACTGACGCAACTCGAAATCCCAGTTCCCGTCTTTCAGGAAACCGATATTTACGACATCCAGAGGGCAAGATCTATGGGATCCGGGCTTTTTCAAAACCAGTCTAGTCGGAATGATTGGGTTTGGGTCCAGGCAGGTGGAGAGCAAATGTATGGTGCGCTCCGCGGCCGTCTTCCGGGAAAGCTCATGGCACTCTTCAAACTGCGGAATTGTAGGCGCCAGAAGACAATACATCGATGCGCTTGTGTTTAGATATTGAGTGCAGTTAACTCTGGGCGTCCGTCAGAATTACATGATCTTGTCACTGTTCAGCTTAGACCCGATGCGAGAAGGTTTACCATAGTGGATATAGGCACGATACTTGGGCAAGCCCACCTGGTTCCGGAGGTAGACGGGCGATGGCTGGTCAACAGTCGCATTGATTTAAGGACGTTCAATGAAATATATTGACAAACGTGGTGCAGATGCATTGATTATGTGACACTCAGAACTTCTAACACCAGACGCGAATCCTCCTACGACAAACAGGCAATATGGGCATAGAATGATGAAGGTCTCGTGATAGCAAGCTGTACGTAGAAATAATATAATATGATTAAGACAAAGTGCTAGAAATCAAGTGTCCGCCGGAGGATCCGCAAACCTGCAGTGAGGAAACCATGACATGCTTGCCCGCGAGGGGTCGTCGATATCGTGGATAGGGGACGCGAGGCAGGCTCCAATGTCTATCAACTAGTATGAACGTCACGGCAACGTAGGGAGGCACGCATACGGATCGCCAGCAGCAGACAACACAGTAGAGCGTAATCGGGAGTGTAGCGAGTGTTGCGTTTCAAGTCTGACGTTATCCCGAAGTGGCGAGAGCAGGCAGGAGGAACTGGACGGATTGTAGGATTGTCGCGCGACGCCATGAGGGAATCCGGAGAAAGAAGCCAGGAGCAGAGCGTCAGGAGGGGGTGACACCAGGAGCTCATCGTAGGGGTTTGAAAGGAGGGTTGGCTGCCGTAGGAGGTGGTCTGGATGTCGCAGTGACAGAGGGGGGCGCCAGGCGGGAATCCTGAGGATGGAGGGCGGGGCTGAGCGTCAGGTGGTGAGGCAGACGCAAGGCCGCGAGCGATGTGATGAGAGCGACGGTTTTGCAGTAGCAGCGTAGGGACGTAATCCAGACGTTCGACCGAGGGGCCAGAGGGTACCGGAGGGTACCGGAGGTGAGCATGCGAGGGGAGTGGTGACGGGACGCAGAGGACATAGCGGGGCGTGGGGGTTGGAAGCCCAGACGCAGGGGACGAAGAGGGGCGTGGGGGCTGGAAGCCCCGACGCACCGGACGCAGTGGGGCGTTGCAACCAGAATCAGGACACACAGGATGCAGGGGACGCAAAAAAATAAAACTCGACGTCAGGACGCGCCGCCCACGCATCAGACGCAGAGTTTTTTCTTGCTGATGTACGTCGCTGCCGTCCGTCCGACCAGAAGCTGTTCGCAGGATATATAAGGGGGCTAGGTCAGAAGGTGAAGTACCTTCTCCAAAAAGAACGGAGTAAAGCGGACCAAAACTGACAGAGTTAGCCTGAGCTCTCAGGAAGGATCCCCACAGTAGTCCCGGGTAGTGCCGGAGACATCTGGGAAGGTTTTACGCCAATCAAGTCTACATGTGCCCCTTTGCCGTAGGCTCTTTATGGGTTGTTGGAAGACTCTAATAGCATGATACTTATCACACTGAGTCGTGTGCCGACGGTAAGGGGCCATGGGTAGCGCCCCTGGGTCCCGCTACCGATACAGCTCTTCGTGGGAGCGCCATAGACCCCGTAGGTTCGCAATCAAGATAGATAGAACCTAACCAGAAGACAGCTGATGTCTACGGGTGCTTGCATAGATCATCGCATCTGGGAAGGGAGTCATTTAGTTAGCTTTCCTAGGGGTCTCGACAGTTATCCACTGACGAGACACCGATGCGCAGAGGTTTTCACTCCGGCAGGTGTATTGGTAAACACCTTGCAGAAACTGATATGCATATGGGAAAATTGTGCTAGAGTGCGCTGACACCTTAGGCCCTTCGGGAATGCGGTAATGGTGCCGGGGCAACCCTTACGGAGAAGGGCATACCCATGTTGGTCAGAGTAACCTGATGGCGGAGTTTTTGGTATAAGTCTGACTACTTACAGATTATACGAGAACTCTCCTACCCCGACAAAATCAACATCCTCTCTAGAGACTTTAATTGACATACACCAGAGCTTAACAATATTAAGTTTTACCGTTACTTTTATTCTTTACAATTTTGCAAGAGCTTTTGTTCGAGAGATTCGAAGTTTGGTACGGTCGGATCCTTGGGATCCATCTTCCTGAGCGAGCCCCCGTTACAGTATATCGTTAAGCGAGCTTCTCGCTTAACTCTCCTCCTGATTTTGTTTTGGTTTTGAACCGACGTTGATGGACCACGATGGCCACACAAGCATTGGCGCCGACGGTCGAGGAAGCAACGTCAAGTTCTGACAGCAGCCTGGATCTCAATGAGAATCCATTATAGGCTGCCATTGTTAGGACTTCTATCATCGCAGACACACGCGGACTAGGGGAGACAGCTAGCCTGCTGATTGAGGCTGCTCCCATCGAACTCCCTAATGAGTGTCGAGATCTGGTCCTCCCGGACCCCGGTATCGCCGCACTGTCCTTTGCCCATGACATCCTCTTCGTACAAGGTGTCCAAAAAGCCAACCCGGAAGCCAAAGAATTGACCGTCGCGCAATTTACGCACGATTTCATCGAGCCCTATATCCTACGGGAAGTGATGCAGGAGATCACAAGGGCTAAAGGGGAACTACACAATTGGAACAAGAAGACACAGAAGGTGTTCCGAAAATAGATCATAGATTCGTCAGTTGGATGGATGAACAGGCAACAGGAGCCGTTTTTGGTCCTGTTAAGGAACCAAGAAATGATGAAGATACGGATGGCAGCGTTGGAGAAGGCAGCAGCAGATGGGTATCAGATAGATGAGGACAATGATGTCCTGATGATTGAGGCTGTTCCCGCAGTGAAACTGATCAAAGAGAGACCTGAGGATTTTACTCAGCAACTGACTCTCTATGCGAGAAATGAGAGGTATCGGCCTCAGTTGAGCTCATTAGGTCTACGAATTATGGAGAGCCTAAAGGATCCAGGATCTGAAGGGGCAAATTCTTTCGCTCGGACCTCCTCTCGTTCCCTCTCGGCTTCCATAGCTCGAAGCCATTCGGTCAGTCCCATCGGGACCTCTCGGCCGCAAGCGTCACGAAGAGTTTCGCCACAGCCATCAAGACCCATACGAGAGCCATCTCCTACCATCACAGTGACACCACTGCCGTCACCTGTAACGCTACAAGTCCCACCTCCTCCTGAAGGACCTTTCGAACAAGGACCTTTCACGTATAATCTGATCCCGGCAGCTACGCCGAGTTTAGCCCCGGTTAGGGCTCCTTGGCCTGTCATGCGACCAGGATCGCCAGACCTTGCGGAACGCGTCGAAAGCACTTTACAAAGGTTCAATAACCCTAGACATGGGAACCCACGTCCCACTACCGCCTCTCAAGACACACCGGTCCCTCAAGTGGCGACACCCCGTCACCCCAGTCGGCCACAGGTCCACATAGCAACTGCACCTGTTAAACCATCGAGCAATGCCGGATTTTCGGTGTTCGGGCTGCCGCCACTTGTCAGAGGCCCTTACCGTTATCCCTCCTGTCCCGGTTGGGGAGGACGGCATGATTTCTTTTGTCACCCACCACCGGCGGAGGTACCAGGTGGACCACCGAGGGAGACGAGACGAGATAAGAGAAAGAAAAGGGAAGAACTCATCTGCGGGTATTGTGGAACCAGGGGGCATCAAGGACCCCCGATAAACCCAGAGACCTGTCCACCTTTTGCTGAATGGCTAAAGGTGTCGCAGGCTACGCCAAACCCGATACCGTCGGGAAGGAACCAGGCTGCAGGCTCAATGCCACCAGATATACTATCAGGAGGTGGTCCTCCCGATGACGAGAATCGTGGTAGTCGAGATGAGCAGTTCGATGGTTACAAGAGACCAAGGGAAACCTTCAGCGGAAACGCTGGAGGCGGTGGAGGTGGTAATCTACCTCCCGGCGGTGGATTCTTCATGGCTGGCGGAGGGGACCCTGATGACTCCGACCCTGATGACAGCTCTGATGATGATGCCGATTCCCTACCTGATGTCACGCACTTTTTAGGACCAGTTTTCGAAATAGCTGGAGTGATGAGAAGAAAGATCGATATGACCGTCGGGCAGAAGCACTACGAGACTGGTTGTAAGACCAATCTCGTTCCTCGTCCAAGTCAAGATGCAGGAAGCCGGAGAAGCTAAGTGGCATTCCCACATTCAAGGGAGTCATTTCTCAGCTGGCTAGTTTTCAGACCTTGGTTGAAGTCAAGTTTGAATACTTTTCCGATTGCCGTCTGACGGACATAGATATGATCAACTTGGTTATACCTCTTCTCGAAGACCAAGCCTGCAACTGGTATCTAGGGATACACACACACATCAACCGTGAAGCTGCGAAGAAACCGGGCATGACATTTTGGAAGAATGGTCCGCTCCGGACATGGAAGCGTTTCCGTGAACGGTGGGAGCAAAGTCATGGAGGTGACAATGTCCATCGGGATACGAATCTTCTCGAGTGGAATAACTTGCTGATGGTGCCCCATATATGTAACGTGTTCACGCCGGGGCGCTAATTACGTTGTCGGGTACAATAGGAGAGAGGTGACGTCTATCGAAGACTGTCAACCTTAGGCTCGCTAAGGGAGGCTTCGGTGGTGTAATAGGAGAATAAAGGTAACCGTTCCACCGAGTATATTAAAATACTGTCTGTCGAAGTCTGCTCTTGCCATCGTGGAAACGAGCGGTCTATTTATGTACATGTATTTGAGTGTGATCATGAATTCTCACTCATGTTCTTACTCAATCAAAGCGTAAAAATAACCAAGTATCAACCGATACTTAAAACAAAACATAAAACAAACTAACCGAGTACCAGCTCCGGTTACAATATAAGTGCCCCTCACCTGGACAGGATTATTGATCTGATGTACAAGCTAAACTACACAGACTACCAACAGGTTAAGAATAAGGTTAGGGCTGGGATAACGCCCGAACTTCGGAAAGCCTGGGCGTTGAAGACACCCCACCCTGAAGGCCTTAACGATTACCTCGATCTGATATGACAGGTTGGACACAATCTTGAGGACAACAAGCGATTCGGGCATCTCCAAGATGAGAAGTCCACGAAACCACGAGAGAAGTGAGAGAAGGAATCTTCTAAACCAACTGGGAGGTTCAAGAAGAAGGAGAAAGGTTCGGGTTAGAAGGACAGCAAGACGCGGAAGACCGCTATTGTTGGCGCCGGAAAGCAGGCAGGGACGTCTGAGTATGCAATTGCTCATACAGACATCCCTCAGACCCTGACTAATGAACGACGCAAAAACAAGCAATGCACTAAGTGTGGGAGAGAAGGACACTTCTGGAGACAGTGTTCGGTGACCTCCCCTGTCATACATGCTGTGAGGAATACCGCAGGAGTGAAGTGATCACGACTAAAGGCGGAATCGTGTACTAGTGGCAACAAGCGACTTAAGTGGATCGAAGCGTCTCGACCGCCGCCATCTGGCCCAAAACTTTTGGAAGCCCGCAAACCCTCACCTACCATTATGGAGGTTGATATGGGTGATGAACTAGGTAAGAACCTAATCCTATGAAGGAATGACTTAAGCTAATTTTCCAAGACTGATGAAGGTCACGAAGGAAAATGGGTCACTCAAGTGGAACGGATTAAGGTAAGAACCAATCCGCGATGACTAGCAATTCTGTGCTGACGAAGTCTTTGACAAAGGAGTGTCGAGAGACTACCTTGTCAGGTAGATGTTATGGTCGTGCGCGGTATTTGGTTTCCTTTTGGTTCTTGGGCTTGGTTATTTCTTATGGGTAGAAATGTGATTTCATGTCGGACATTTTCAGGGAAATTACTTTCAGTTTTTCTTTTTGAAATAAGCATTCTGCTCCGAGGAGTCGCGTCGGAAAATGGGAACCCTATCCCATATGATGGAACACAAAGATGTCCTGTTTGGCACCGGTTGACTGAACGTCCCCGGAGAGCAAATGTATGTTCTTGTCTTATATGGATCGGTTGTCTTGTACGATTGAATTGGTTAGCTTATTAGTCTTGAATACAAGTTATCTTTCAAGTTTACCTGAGGAGGGTTTAGTACCTGAAATCATGCTGGCATGATAGTAAACAGCACTCCAATTCACTTATTGAATAAATCATTCTTCAAGAAGTATACCGACCCATTGTGGCCGCTCTTGTGTCGAAAGGCAAGAGACTAGCAAGGATGAGTACCAAGAGAGAGACAAAGAGAGCACAGCACTCAAGCCCAGCCAAGCATAGCAAGTCTATTCACTTACGAGTGACGCTAGACTGGCGAATCGGGTATAGGCGTATAAGTGCTGAAGCGCTATTATTGGTAGATAGTGGAGCTACTGGCCCAGTACTAAGTAGTCAATGGGTTAAGAGTACACAAGCACCTTGTGTACGACGAAGGATCCATACTCCAATACGTGATGCAAGTGGTAATCACATACCAGGATCCGGTCTTCACTATACCAAGTCATTGGATCTGAAGATAGGCGATTATGTGAATGGTATGAGATTTGAGGTGGCAGATATAGTCGACACACGAGTCGATGGCTATCTACCCATGTCATGGTTGAAGGACCATAACCCAGACATCAATTGGTATGTAGGATCACTGACCTGGCGCTCAGATTTTTGTAAGGCGAATTGCCTGACAAAGCAGAGGCGGTTAGTATATATGACCGATGAGGAACTGTTAGCCAAGGATCCCGAAAATATATATTTTCTCCAGACAGTACAGTCCTCGGATGAGAAGGCTGAAGTTGCTACAGTCCAGCTATTACGAGAGTACAAGGACTATGAAGACATCTTTCGCCAGGAAAGGATAGATGCACTACCAGAACATACGAAGTATGATCATAGAATTGATTTAATTCTCAGGAGTACACCACCATTTGGGCCTATCTATCGAATATCGGTAAAGGAGCGGCAAGCCCTCCACGAGTTCATAACTGAAATGTTAAGGACAGGGAAGATAGAAAGATCTACTTCCTCATCCTCGGCTCCAATCCTTTTTGTACCAAAACCAGATGGTACCTTAAGGCTAGTAATTGATTACCGAGTGCTAAACAAGATCACAGTGAAGAATAGATACCCTCTCCCGTTGATGAATGAGTTGCGAGGTAGGCTCTCCAAAGCTACAGTGTAAAGCTTAATGGATCTAAAGAATGGGTATTGGGGAATCCAAATGGCCAAGAAGGCCAAAGGAGATACTCACTCGCATGAGGAACTCACAGCTTTTCGTAGTGAAATGGGTCTACATCATTTTAAGGTGATCCCCATTGGGTTATGTAATGCCCCTGCTACCTTCCAGAGTATGATAAATGACATATTTCGAGATATGCTGGGTGAAGGAGTCGTCGCTTACATGGACGATATCCTAATTTACCCAGAGACTATTGAAGAACATGTCTCTCTGGTCAGGCAACTAATGGAAAGGCTGCGGAAGCATCGGCTATGTGCAAACATAAAGAAGTCGTTCTTCCATAAGAGTGAAGTTGAGTTCCTAGGTTATAGGGTATCCGAGAAAGGGATATCTATGACTACAAAGAAGGTGGATACCATCTTAGATTGGAAACTACCAACTAGCGTCATCAGAGTCCAAAGTTTTATGGGCTTCGCCAACTTCTATAGAAGGTTCATAGAGGGATTTAGCAAGATAGCGAAACCTTTAATGGACCTCACTAAGAAGGATGTGCAGTTTGATTGGACCCCCGCTTGTGAGAAGGCCTTTCTGGACTTAAAGAAGGCTTTCACCTCGGGGCCAATACTAGCACACTTCGATCCTGTCCGCCAGACTAAACTGGAGATGGATGCAAGTGACTTTGCGTTGGGTGCCATACTGTCTCAGTTCTGTGAAGATGAGAAGTGGCATCCCGTGGCCTTTCATAGTAGGAAGTTCCACCCAGCGGAGATCAATTATGATGTACATGACAAGGAAATGACTGCCATTGTAGCAGCGTTCAAGGAATGGGAACATCTGTTTGGGTCGGTAGAGGGTGAGATCGCAGTTTATACCAATCACAAGAATTTGGAGTACTTTAATAGTACTAAGACGCTCAACCGCCGGCAACATCGCTGGGCAGAATTCCTGCAGCCCTTCAATTCCAAGGTCATATACCGTGAGGCAAGGCTGAATATGAAGGCGGATCCGTTGTCACGGCGTAGGGACTACTGCCTTGAAGGGGGGGGTGATCCTCTGTTAGAGATACCAAAGCCGTTTTTTCGCCCGGGACAATGGGTGGTTGGTCAGGAGCGAGACCTCTTGCGACCTCACTTGTTAGCAGTCTGTCATGGCTACCGGTTGCAGTCCTCATTTTTGGATGCAGTGCAAGACGCAGCGAAACAGGATCCCTCTTATATGAGAGACTTGAAGGCTGTGTTGGCGAGAGACAAGGAAGTCGACCGAAATCTGACACTTGAACAGGGTCTCCTCCTATACAAAAATAGGTGGTACGTTCCTGATATGCAGGATCTGAAGGATAAGATCATGGAATCTGAGCATGACTCCCGTGTTGCGGGACACTTCGGAACATACAAGACGGTAGGCAGGGTTAGGGCTAGCTTCTTTTGGCCCAAGATGGATGAGAGCATTTCGGACTATGTTCGTACATGTGATACCTGTCAACGGAACAAGTCCGTTAAGCATAAGAAGTTTGGCTTGTTGGAACCTGTTGGAGTACCATTGAGACCGTGGACGGATATTTCAATGGACTTCATAGTAGCGCTACCGGAATCAGAGGGGTATACCAAGGTTTGGGTAATCGTGGATAGATTCTCGCAGATGGCACATTTTATACCTTTAGCGCCAGAAGTCCCAATAAAGGACTTAGCTCTGATATTCCTGAAGGAAATTTGGCGGCTCCATGGGCTCCCTGAATTGATAATCTCTGACCGAGACAGCCGATTCATATCCAAGTTCTGGATGAGCCTAATGCAACAGTTGCAACTGAAACTACGTTTTTGGACTGCTTTCCACCCTGAGACTGATGGGCAGACTGAGCAGGTGAACCAGACCTTGGAACAATATTTAAGAAATTATTGTTCCTATCAGCAGGATGATTGGGCATCGCTACTACCAATGGCGGAGTATGCATTCAATACATCCACCTCCGAGTCTACAAAATTATCTCCCTTTGAGATTAACTATGGCTTTAACCCAAGGACCAACTGGTCGGGTTCGGTCTCGGAACAGTAAGGTGTTCATCCCAGTAGCGAGCTATTAGTAAGAAATTGGGAAGGTGTCTGGCAGGAAGTCTAAGATACACTTAAGCGAGCTCATGAGAGACAACAGAAATGGCATGACCAAAAACGGTTGCCATCCGCGGAATATGTCACGGTGGAAGATGTTACCAATGGCAGAGCAAAGAAGGCTGATCGCATGATGCTCAATCGAAAGAACATCCACACTAAGCGGCCTATGGAAAAGCTAGACCACCATATGTTTGGACCCTTGGTAGTCAAGCGTAAGGTTGGTAACCGAGCTTATGAACTCCAATTGCCTGCCCGTTGGTTAATCGATCCAGTATTCAATGTCGGACTCTTAAAACCCTATCGTGAGGACCCAAGTGGTAAGAGGACTAAGGAAGTCCCTGTCCCAGAGATAGTAGACAATGAGTCCAGCTACGTTATTGAGGCAGTGGTAGACAGTCGATGGTATGGTAACAGGAAGGCGAAATTTCCTAATCGCTTTGTACAGTACTTGGTTTCATGGGAAGGCTATGGCGCAGAGGAGAACTCTCGGGAGTCATATGAGATGTTAGAGGTCACAGGCTTACAAGCCATGAAGGATTTCCACCATCGGTATCCCCATAAACCCAAGGACGATAGGGTTGAAGGCGAGCCGAACCGGGGAAATAAAAGATGACGTTAGCGGACCGGGACGGTCCTTAGAGAAGAAGGGAGTGATGTAACGACCCTACGTTATAGAGCTATGGCAACCTTAGTCTATGCCCATACATAAGACCAAGAGGTCACGTGGTAGACTAGCAGGGCATGCAAGAGCATGTCCAAGGAATATCCGATGGTCCAGGTATCCTGAAGAACAGAAGGTACTTAAGGGATAAAAGTGTACCTAAGTAGGGGAAGTAAGGTGACCAAGTCCGTTTCGGCCTCATGATAGGTGGGAAGGCCGGGTGTGTTCACCCTGTCCAAGGAGGTCACATTACCCTGTCTTGGAGACTGTTTTCGTGTCACCAAGGACATACTTACCCTGCCTTGGGGACACTATTTCCCTACCTTCCGTCGGAAGTGGTCTCAGAGAGATTCCGTGAAATGTTAGGATTATTTGTTACGCAATAACGATCGACGCTGTAACGGGGGCTCCCTCAGGAAGATGGATCACAAGGATGCGACCGCACGAAACTTCGAATCTCTCGAACAAAAGCTCTTACAAAATGGTAATGAATAAAAGTAACGGTAAAACTTAATGTCGTTAAGCTCAGGCTTATCGCAATTAGAGTCTCTCGAGAGGATGTTGATTTTGTCGGGGTAGGAGAGTTCTCGTATAATCTTTAAGTAGTTAGACTTATAGCAAAAACTCCCCCATCAGGTTACTCCGACCAACATGAGTATGCCCTTCTCCGTAAGGGTTGCTCCGGCACCATTACCGTATCCCCGAAGGGCCTAAGGTGTCGGCGCACTCTAGTAGAAACCTCCCATATGCACATCAGTCCTGCGAGGTGTTTACCAATACACCTGCCGAAGTGAAAACTTTTGCACATCGGTGCCTCGTCAGTGGCTAACTGTCGAGCCACCTGGGAAAGCTAACTAAATGACTCTCTACCCATGAGCAATGATCTATGCAAGAACCCATAGACATCATGTGTCTTCCGGTTAAGTTCTATCTATCGTGATTGCGAACTTACCGGGTCTACGACGCTCCCGCGGAGAGCTGTGACGGCGGCGGGACCCAAGGGGGCTACCCATGGTCCCTTACCCCCAGCACACCACTCACCGTGATAAGTATCATGCTATTTGAGTCTTCTAACAACCCATAAAGAGCCTACGGCAAAGGGGCACGTGTAGGCATGATTGGGGTAAAACCTTCCTCGATGTCTCCGGCACTACCCGGGATTACTCGGGGGACCCTTCCGGATAGCTCACGCTAACTCCATCAGTTATGGTCCGTTTTACTCTGTTCTTTTTGGAGAATGTACTTGACCTTCTCACCTAGCCCCCTTATATATCCTACGAACAGCCTCCAGTCGGACGGACAGCAGCGACGTATACAGTGTTATGGACATGTCTTCATTGATTCCATTTAACTAGTAATACGGCAACTCCACCCATTTTGGCCCATGACGCCTGGGGCCAACCCTGGGGCCGCAGGTACCTCTTAGGAATATTTCTGCCAAGTTAGAGCATGTTCGGAGCACTATTACTCCTCCCGTAGCCTTCCAATCAACATGCAACCAAGTGCTGCGTCAATTGTGCTGGTGTGACAAATAATCCTAACAGTTTCCGGAATTCTTCCAACAACGTTTCCGACAGCAGGTAGGGTAATAGTGTCCCAAAGGTATGGTAAGTATGTCCATGGTGACACGAAACAGGTCTCCATGGTAGGGTAACGTGACTTTCCTAGAGAGGGTAAACTTACCCGGCCTTCCGACCTATCCTTCGGTCGGAGCAGTCATAGTCACTTTATTCCCTCTACCTAGGCAGGCTATTCCTTAAGTACCTTCTGTTCTGTAGGATACCCGGACCATCGGATATCCCTTGGATATGTTAATATCCTCCTAGTCAACCATGCGACCTCTTGGTCTTACGTATGGGTGTAGACAATGGTTGCCATACCTCTATTTCATAGGGTCGTTACAGACGCGCACTTGCTTGCACACCGATCGGAAGACTATGGGAGGAGCTATTGTGCTCCGACCATGCTGTAACTGTGCAGAACAACACCTAAGAGGTACCTGCGGCCCCAGGGTTCGCCCCGGGCATCATGGGCCAAAACCAGTGAAGTTGCCGTCTTACTAGTTAAATGGAATCTTTGAAGACATGTCCATAACACTGTGTACGTCACTGCCGTCCGTGTGTCCAGAGGCTGTTCGTAGGATATATAAGGGGGCTAGGTGAGAAGGTGAAGTACCTTCTCCAAAAGGAATGGAGTAAAACAGACCAAAACTGACAGAGTTAGCATGAGCTCTCCGGAAGGGTCCCCTGAGTAGTCCTGGGTAGTGCCGGAGACATCTGGGAAGGTTTTACGCCAATAAAGTCTACACGTGCCCCTTTGCCGTAGGCTCTTTATGGGTTGTTGGAAGACTCTAATAGCATGATACTTATCATGCTGAGTGGTCTGCGGAGGGTAAGGGGCCATGGCTAGCGCCCATGGGTCCTGCCACCGATAGAGCTCTTTGTGGGAGCGCCGTAGACCCCGTAGGTTCGCAATCAAGATAGACAGAACCTAACCGGAAGACAGCTGATGTCTACGGGTCCTTACATAAATCATAGCATATGGGAAGAGAGTCATTTAGTTAGCTTTCCTAGGGGTCTCGACAGTTAGCCACTGACGAGACACCGATGTGCAGAGGTTTTCACTCTGGTAGGTGTATTGGTAAACACCTTGCAGAAACTGATATGCATATGGGAAAATTGTGCTAGAGTGTGCTGACACCTTAGGCCCTTCGAGAATGCGGTAATGGTACCGGGGCAACCCTTACGGAGAAGGGCATACCCATGTTGGTCGGGGTAACCTGATGGGGGAGTTTTTGGTATAAGTCTGACTACTTAAAGATTATACGAGAACTCTCCTACCCCGACAAAATCAACATCCTCTCGAGAGACTTTAATTGAGATAAGCCTGAGCTTAACGATATTAAGTTTTACCGTTACTTTTATTCTTTACAATTTTGCCAGAGCTTTTGTTCTAGAGATTCGAAGTTGGATGCGGTCGCATCCTTGGGATCCATCTTCCTGAGGGAGCCCCCATTATACGCTCATCTCTCATTTATCAGAAATGAGTTAGCCCGCACTCTCCCCCACATAGGATGGGCGGCCCCTCGGATTCCTCCCCCAACCGATTCAGAGCTTCAAGACCTCTCGGCAGCTGATGCAATTATCCTCCCGCTACTCTGCACTGCCCTTTCTGGGATCGGTAGCATATTCCAAAGACTTGAGGCTCTCGAGTAGTCCTCTACCGCTAGTCCTAGGGACCCTCCCTCCCTCCAGGCTCTAGAGGCTTCGGTCCGCGACCTCTCCCTGAGGGTCACGGTATCGGCCGCCCGCCCACTGGTTGCCCCTTCAGGCCCTCCCCCTCCTCCTCCAAAACAGGCCAAGTGCCCGCTACCGCCTCCCCCTCCCCTTGCTCCCCCTGGAGCAAAGTACCGCCCTCCCCCTGGATATGTCCTAGACATCCCCGTTGAGGACATCGACTCCCTGGTGCAGGTTGATGGAGTGTGGTATGGTAATCCACGCACCTTTACCGCAAGACATCCCCGCTCCTTTGCAGCTTTCTAATTTGCTCAGGGCGATTGCCCGGAAGAATCTACCTTCCGCCCAGGCCCCGTCCCCTCCTTCCTCTACTTAATTCCTCCCTCCTCCTCCTACGCCAGCGCTGCAGGCCCCTCTAGGAGCCCGGCCCGACAGCCCAGTGGCAAGGGCATGAACAAGGCAACAACCGCAGTCCAAGTCGCGGCGTCGGGTGGTCCCGACCCCCAGGTACTGGAGGCGGCCCCCGTTCCTGCTGCCTAACGACGCTTCTTCACGCCCCGAACCATGCCAGCCCCCCACTCCGATGCAACGCGCCTGGCGGCAACAGCCCCTGACATCGTGGCCTCCATTCTCTGGGAGGCAAACCGTCCCTTCCCTGTCCACTTTTCCGCCACTGTCAATGCATGTGATGTGATTACTCTCCTCACTACAGACCCCCTCATACCCGCCACCCGCTACTCCCCCTACTACGAGGCGATTGCCAACAAAATCAACCAGTCCTTCGTGGTGGTGAACAACCCTTACCGTCCTTTCCGTTCCACGCCCAACGAGGTGCAGCTGGTTATCCACAGCCTGCCAGTTGCCTTCCGCCCTCAGGACCAAACCGACCTCTTCTTTGCTCTTGCCGAATCTATAAAAACGCCAAGGATGTCGATATCTTTGGTGCTCGCTACCTCCAACCCGAACCCCTCCTTTGCAAGGCCACCACCTCTGTGGTCATCATCGTCGCCCCTTCTAATGTGGCCCTTATTGGGTCCAAGATCCTCCTCTATTCCAAGCTCCACAATGTTCAAAATGCGATCTCCAAGAAAAAGTTCATGCAGTGCAGACACTGCTGGAAGTTTGGTCACCCGGCCCCTGCCTGCGCTGCCACTATTCCCATCTGCCCAATTTGTGCGTCCAACCATACAAGGGCCAACCACTGCTGCCACAATCCATCATGCCCCAAGGTGGGCTACCTCAAACCCATCATCGCCTGCTGCCCGGCCTCCCCCCCCAAGTGTGCCAATTGTTCTGGTGGTCACCCAGCCACTGACAGGTCCTGTCCGTCTCGCCCTTCCCAGTCCCAACAACAGGCCTCAGGGTCTGACACAGTGGACAAGGGGGGGAATGAGGATATGATGGACCAGGACGATGCCCGCACACCAACCCCTCCTCTTCCTGCGGCCGACCCCTTGGCCACCCCCCGTCCTGTCATCGCCCCAGTGCTGCAAGCTCCTGCACCCTCCTCCCAGGCTGCTGCCTTCTTCGCCTCCCTAGGGGAATCCAGCAGTCCGTCTCCGTTCCCTCCCACTTCTTTCCATAAGTGATAGTACAACCCATGGATCCAAGCCTGGTGGACCGATTGCCGCCAACTCCTTCTTTCCCGCCTTTTCTTTCCATTGTTCAACATAACTGCCTAGGGAGCTGGAATGTTTTTCTTTCCTTGTTTAACAGCCTCGCTGCGCTGTCTTCTCCTCCTCAGGTAGTGGCCCTCCAAGACCCCCCGGTCTGGCGGGGGAAACTGCCGTCCTTTTCCATGTATAAATGTTTTTCTCCTCCTGTCGCCTCAGGCCGCAAGCCTAAGGTAGCCTTCTTTGTTTATCAGGAGCTCCTGGGAGCCTATCCTGTTCTTCCCTGTTTTTTTGATCGGCCTGACCTTATGGCACTGGATATCCACTCGCCTAGGGGCTTGTTTTCATCGTCTCTCCATGTGTTTCGGATTTCCAACTTGTATTCCATTAATTTTGTTTCCTCTCACTGCCAGTCAGTGTTGCCGGTGGATGCTTTTCCTCTTCATGATTTTCCCACCCTTACCCTGGGTGATTTCAATCTCCATCATCCCCTGTCTGACTCTTTGCGGCAGTTTTCAGACCAGGATCTCCTGGTTTTCTCCCCCTACTTTGAGGCAGCCTCTGAGGCCGGCTACAGCCTTCTAAATACTCCTGGCATCCACACCAGATTCCCCTTTGATTTAGCAACTAGGCCCGGGGTTCTTGACCTAGCCTTTGCTAATACGGCTCTTGCTCCCTTCCATCATTCTTGGTCGGCTGACCTCCCCTCCACCAGCTCAGCCCACATCCCAATTCTTGTTAAGTTTTCCACTCCCTTAATGCACAAGGCCCCTCCGAGTCCAGACTGGGATAAGGTGGATTGGTCTCCGGTACTTGAGACTCTGCAAGGGGTCGAAGTACCACTGCCGCCTCCTCTTCCCACAGCGTCCGCCCTCAGCTCCTGGTTCAACTGTCACCTTGGCGCCCTCTCAGCCCTACTCCTGGCCCCAGCCCCACTCAAGCATCCCTCACTCAGGTCTAAGCCCTGGTGGTCCCCCCTCTTCACCTCACTCTGCTGCTCATTCAATGCGGCAGCCAGAAGGTCCCGCTCCTCCCCTTCTACTGCTCTTAATTCCCAGGCCCGTGAGGCCCGCTCTCTCTATTTCAAGGCGATCAAGAAGGCAAAGACTGAGCACTGGAAGAGCTTCCTGGTCAAGGTTGACTCTCGCTCGCTCTGGACAGCCAGGAGACTTGCCACCGGCAGGGCTCCTGACCACTTTCCGTCCTTTCCTGGCCTCTCCTCTCCTGAACAAATTAACTCGGCTCTTCTGACCCATTTCTTCCCCCATAAGTCTTCAGCTCCTACGCCGTCCATCCTCAGGCCGTTTTGCGACTCACCTCCTCTTCGTCCCGAGGAGGTACAAAGGGCCCTGTCGAAGTCCTCCAACTCGTCGGCCCCAGGCCCCGACCAGATCCCCTATCGGGTTTGGAAGAAGGTCCATGCAGCCAACCCCTCCCTCCTCGTTAACCTCCTCTTACCTTTGCTCTCTTTTGGCTTTCATCCACCCTCCCTCAAAAAGGCTAATGGAGTTGTGCTCTCTAAGCCTGGGAAACCAGACTATTCCTCTCCGTCCTCCTTCCGCATCATCGTCCTCCTCCAGACTGTTTCGAAGATCCTAGAGAGGATCGTCGCCACCCGCCTCTCCATAATAGCCCGCTCTTGTGGCCTGATCAACCCAAACCAGTGCCGCTCGCTCCCTGGTCTCAGTACCTATGACGCTTGTGCCGCTCTCACTCACGAGGTCCGATGCCTTCAGAGGCCCGGGCTTAAAGCCTCGTCACTCTTCCTTGACATCAAGGGTGGGTGTGACATCATCAACTCCTTAACTGTGCCTGCTTTTCTGAAGTCCAGGGGGGTGCTCCTGTACATTTGCGCCTGGGTTCTGTAACGTGTTCACGCCGGGACGCTAATCACGCTGTCGGATACCATAGGAGAGAGGTGACGTCTACCGGAGACCGTCAACTTCAGGGCTCGCTAAGGGAGGCTTCGGTGGCGTAATAGGAGAATAAAGATAACCGTTCAACCAAGTATATTAAAATACTAGCTGTCGAAGTCTGCCGTTTCCAGAGTGGAAGACGGCGGTCTTTTTAAGTACATGTGTTTGAGTACGATCATGAATTCTCACTCATGTTCTTACTCAATCAAAGCACAAAAATAACCAAGTATCAACCGATACTTAAAACAAAACATAAAACAAACTAAGTAACAACCGATACTTAAAATAAAACATAAAACAAACTCAGTATCAACCGATACTTAAAACATAAAACATAAAACAAACTAAGTATCAACCGATACTTAAAACATAAAACATAAAACAAACTAAGTATCAACCGATACTTAAAACATAAAACATAAAACAAACTAACCGAGTACCAGCTCCAGTTACAGGTTCAATCTTTCCTTTCTAACTGACATTGTTGTCTTCTCTTTCAGGGCTCTCCTAATGTGTTTTCTCCCATTCAGGTGGACGCGCCACAGGGGTCTCCTATTTCTCCTCTTTTGTTTGTCATTTCTGTGTCTCCTCTTCATTTGACTATCCCCAAGGGGATTATGTTTTCCTATGTTGATGATTTTACTGTTACGGTGGCCTCTGCCTCCTACAGGCGCAATGTGCAGCGTCTGCAGCACTACTTTCTGGCCTTGAAGGGAAGGGCAAGCACTATAGGAATGTCCTTCTCCGTGCCCAAGACCGAACTCTCTCACTGGAGGACCCCAAGGGACCATGGGGCTCATTGTCGCACCCCAGTCACCCTGGACGGTACTCTCTTCCACCCCGTTGAGCTGGTTCGCTGGCTTGGCTACTGGTTTACTCCTAGCTTGGAAATCTCCCCTCACATTGCAAAGCGGTTGGCGCTGGCCCAGGGGGCCTTTGCTATCGTAAGACAACTCTCTCCTCCCGGTACTAAGGGATTGCCTCCTTATCTCAACAGGAGGCTGGCCATGGGGCTCATCCTTCCGATTCTCACCTATGGGGCAGACCTGCTGGTGCCCAACTCTTCTGCACTCCACAAGATGGAGGTCTTCTAGAACCGTGTCCTCCGATGGGTGACCAACTGTTTCCACTCCACTCCTACCTCGATCCTCCCTTGTGAGGCAAGCATCCCCCCTCTGGTGGTTCTCCTCCCCCACAAGCGCTGAATGGTGGGCTTGAGGATGGCCTGTTCTCTCCCTGAAATAAACCCGGCTTCGGCCAGGCTCCTCCTGTCCTTCCCCTCTGCGTCAGCAACAAGGGCCCCAGACTCTAATCGGGCCCTGTTGGTTGGACTGCAGGGTAACTCCTACCCCCTCCTCTGGAAGACTCCCAGGCCCTCTCCTGCGGTACGATCACATCTTCCTATTGATGGCATAGCTCACTCCCTGGCACGCATCGCTACCAGGGGGACCCTTCCGGGCCTGAACAGGCACCTGGTCCCTGGCGCGGTCAACACCCTCTCCTCCACTCAGAAGTACTCCCTCCTGAAAGTCACCACTCGGTCCCTCCTTTTTCGGGACTGGGTGTTGCAGGCCGCCCCCCCCTCTGTACTATCCCTATCCTCCACCAGAGGCCCTGCACCCCTTCATGGGGCTGGACCGTTTCCTGGCTGGCAGAATACATCA
>LN890977.1:34423-64800 GCA_900010015.1 Tuber aestivum
CCCCCCCCTCTGTACTATCCCTATCCTCCACCAGAGGCCCTGCACCCCTTCATGGGGCTGGACCGTTTCCTGGCTGGCAGAATACATCAGATGAGAGCTGGAAAGAGCTATCAAGCTGCACACACCCCCTGGAACGAACCGGACAAACCCACCACCTGCCCTGCCTGCGGCCTCGAGCCGGAGACTATGCAACATGCTATCCTCTCCTGCCCCTCTAAGGCCCCCTCGAGACTGCTCCATATCCCGGGACTGGACACTTTGGGCTGTGAGGCCCCGCTCTGGGCCGATAAAGACCTCCTATCGGGTCTGGCGTGATACATCTCCGATACCAGAACCAATTTTCCCACCGCAATGGGCGGGGAACGGGCGTCGCCCGGTACCAACCTGATTACAGATTGAAGCGGTGGTTCTCTCTGTGGTCTTCCCTAGCTTTTGATTGACTTTCTATATTTTATGTTTTCTTCGTGCGGGAGGAGGCTTGTCTTTCCTTTAGTGATTAGTCACCCTAGCGGGCGCGGTGGGTTGTATTACTCACAGGAGGGGATTTCGGCGGAGAGATATTTCGTTGCTGTTTGTTGCTTTTAACATTAAGGTTTTGTTTTTGCCATAGCTAGCGCTCCATGCAGGTTCTTGTACCTCAACAAAGAATATATGAGTTAAAACAAAAAAAAAAAAAATCCTTAGCTTTCTGAATCATCAGCGAACGGAGAAGAGATCTTATCAATATATTCATTATACTTTGATACCTGCTTTTATTGCAAGCTTTCTTGACCGCTTTTCGAGAAACCTTATTGGCCCCAGTTACAATTTGTCTGACTTAGAATTGGCTGCCGCCTAACACATACATCAGTAAGCCCCCCTAGTCTACCATCTAACATCTTGGTATTATATATGGCCATAGACATAGGTTGCCATAGCTCTACTACGTAGGGTCATTACACCAGTATTAGATGGTCTGTGGGACCAACTGACAGACAAACCCATTTCATTGGCCTATCATTTTGTAATATTATGGACAGATATTACCAACAAAAACAACTATCATATCATTATCAAAACAAAAATATATAGTGACAAAAAACAAGCTACAGTGATACCTGCCATGCTCGACTCTGGAGCAACTACAAACTTCATAGACAAAGAAGTCTGCCAGAAATACCAACTCTAGACTGATAAAAACAAAATGAGGAAGACAGATTTACCATGCGGATGGAAAACCCAGCACCATGTGATCAATTACCCATACCACGCAAGTACCTGTAGAAATAGAAAACCATAGGGAAGTTGCTACCTTCCAAGTGGCCAATCTACAACACCATGACCTTATTCTAGGAATGGCATGGCTATAGCAACACAATCCAACATTGGATTGTAAAGAAGGGAAAGTTACCTGCACTAGTAAATGATGTACGACATGGTGTCTCAATAGTTCGCCAGTAGTATATGTAACCCGTGAAGAAGGAATCGAAAAGAACTTGAATGCAAAGTTCAAACAAGTACAAACAGGAAGAGAGTAGAAGATCAAAGTTCAAAGATTAAGTCCTGAGGCAAAGATACCCACAAGAGGATCCAAGAAGGCAGCTGGACATAACTTGTATGCCAACAAAGAAGTCAAGGTACCAGCCAATGGGCAGGTAATTGTCACAACTGGAATAGCCATAGAGTTACCTCAGGGTACCTAAGGGCATATAGCATCATGTAGCGGTCTCACAGTCAAGCACGGACTCACTACCAACATGGGAGTAATAGACGCCGACTATACAAGTAAATAGAAGATTGTCATGGTCAACCACAACGACAAAGACTATAAGGTGGGAAGCGGCAAGAAAGTTGCACAACTAATAATTGAAAAGATGAATAAACAAGAGCTTCAAGAAGTGAAAGGCGGGGACAAAACCACGAGAGGAACCCAAGGGTTGGGCAGTATGGACCAAGAGAGAATGACTAAAGAAGATGAACCAATGATCGAGATCAACTAAATATCAGAATGACTGTTCGGAAAGTTCTACCGCAAATAAGAAATAGCTGAAATCTTCAAATAGGATCTCCAAGATACAGGAATAAGCCTAGCCAAGATTAACATCAGCACAGAACTCACAATACAAAGTCCACCCTAAGAGAATGATGCAGAGTTGGATAGGTTGGTACCACAAGAATACCACCAGTATCTAGACTTATTCTAAGAAAAAGAATCGACCAAGCTACCTCCTTACCAAGCAGGTGTTGACTTGGAAATCAACTTTGAAGAATGCAGCAAGGGGTTACCACAGAAAAGAATATATCCTTTGGGAGAAACCAAGCTTGAAGAGCTTAGAAAATATATTCAACAAAACCTGGAAAGAGGATGGATCCAGCCATCCTATGCCAACGGAGGATCACATATGTTATTTATCAAAAAAAAGGATGGCACGTTAAGACCATGTATCGATTATCGAGCAGTCAACATAATAACCAACAAGGATCGGTATCCCCTACCTGTAATTGGAGAAGGATTGGATTGACTAGCATCAGCCAAATACATCACCAAACTAGACATGTGGAATGCCTACCATAATGTCTGAATCAAAAAAGAAGACAAATGGAAAACAACCTTCACCACGATATACGGAATATACCAATACCTGGTTATACCATTTAGGCTAACTGTTAAGAATCCTACCAGGTGCGGCGATGTGACAGGTAACAATTTTTATATGAGGACCAGGTAATAGTTCATAGGCTGTTACCTATACAATATTGCTATTTAAGTCCTTGGACTACTATCTTATCGTGCCTATTAACTCGATCATACTAAGTGCTTCTCTTAAGGACTTAGGCATGCGTCATAGGATGAGAAACAGTTTTCACACTTTAAGGTGATATGAACGTTAAAGAGCATAAAGGTAGGTCTTATTCTTTGTAAAGCATAAAGGTAGGAAAATAAACCGTAAGAACTTGTGAAGAGCTCATATCTGGGGTTCTAGTGACCCTTTATATAGTCGCTCTTCACCTAGCATGACTCATACCTCACATCATGTGAACCATGTGACTTATACTTATGAGTTGTGTGAAATCCATCAGCTAACTCCAATGACTCACTGCCCAACATACCTAAAACTAATGAAAAGATAATAACCAAATCAAGTGTGCAAGTCGTATTACCTGAGTGAAAGAAGTGAGTCATAATCTGAGTCATGTGCGAAAATCATAACATCGTGTGATATACAATTGTGAGTCACGAACTGTAACCGGAGCTGGTGCTCGGTTAGTTTGTTTTATGTTTTGTTTTAAGTACCAGTTGAGACTTAGTTTGTTTTATGTTTTGTTTTAAGTATCGGTTGATACTTGGTTATTTTTATACCTTGCTTGAATAGGAACATGAGTGAGAATTCATGACCACAATCAAGGACATGTACTTAAAAAGACAGCCGATTTCCTCGATGGAAATGGCAGACTTCCACAGTCAGTATTATTAATATACTCAGTTGAACGGTTATCTTTATTCTCCTATTACACCATCGAAGCCTCCCTTAGCGAATTACTCTTTTTGTTCTCCGCTAGATCAACTAGGTATTCCTACTATACCCGACGATGTGACTAGCATCCTGGTATGAACACGTTATACGAACAGGTAAATATACTAACCTATGGTGTACTAGTATGCGTTATATGAAATCCCACCATACCTATAGCTCGGAATCTCGACCTAGTATGTAAAATCTGCCTTCCTTAGTCACGGTTTCTGACACTAACCAATGTACCATCCTCATTCCAAAGCTGAATCAACAGGGTACTGCACAAGTACCTGGATATATACTGTATCATCTGTTCAGACAATGTACTCATATATTCCAAAGATCTGGAACAACACCAAAAGGCCGTCAGCAATATAATAGCACAGATCACAGAATCTGAAATGCGATGTAGACCCAGCAAATGTGAGTTCCAGAAAATGAAAACAGAATACCTAGGATTCATCAACAATGGAGAAGGAGTCCAAATGGATTCTGTCAAAACCAAAGCCATATGGGAATGGGAATACCTAAAGAACAAAACTGACATCCAATGTTTTATGGAATTCTGCAACTTCAATTAAAGGTTCATAGAGGGTTTTAGTCGAACAGCCAAACCGGTATATAACCTAATCAAGAAGGTTGTCAAATAGAATTCGGGAGCAGAAGAAAAGGTAGCTTTCAGTGAACTTAAAACCAAGATTATCCAAGGACCAATGTTGGTACATTTCGACCCAAAGAATGAAACAATGATTGCGACAGATGAGACAAAATATGTATGATCAGGCATACTATGACAAAAATGCGAAGATACGAAATGCAGACCCGTGGCCTTCAGATCCAAAACAATGACCCCACTGCACTGGAATTCAACTATGATGTCCACGACAAAGAACTATTAGCAATAGTTCAAGCACTAAAAGAACCGCGAAGATACGAACAAACCAATCAAGCTCCAGTCAATATACTCACGGACCACAAAAACATAGTACCCTTCATGACCATGCAGGAGCTAAATGGACAACAAATACAATAGAAGGAAAAGCTCAGTACTTACAACTTTAAAATTGAATACCACTCAGGAAAGCAAGGAGGGAAACACTACTGCTTAACCAGGTGATCAACGGACTGACCAAAAGATCCCGAAGATGAAAGAATCAAACAGAAACAACCAATACTATTACTAATGGAATAATATTTTGCATCAAAGGATGAAGATAGTGGATATGAATCAGTGAATGAGATAAACACTCAAGTGACATTGGAAGAAGATATAAGGAAAGAAAGTTCATAAGACAAGGACATCAAGGAAATCAAACAAAAACTGGCATCAGGAAAAAAGTAAACCAAAGGCATGGCCTTAGGACTGTACCAATGGAAAGACGATTATGACCACGAAAGAACTAAAGGGACGACAAATAAGATGGATGGAAAAACTCAGTACTTACAATTTCAAGATGGAATACCGTCCAGGAAAAGAAGGAGGAAAACCAGATGCATTGACTCGAAGATCACACGACACGCCTAATACACCGGAAGATGAAAGAATGAAACAAAGACAACAAATACTCTTACCAAGGAAAAAAGGTTTCCAAACCGAAGACGAAGACAGCAGATACGAATCGCTAAACGAAATCAACACAAGGACGACATTGGAAGAAGATATCAGGAAAGCAAGCTTGCAAGATGAGGAATGTCAAAAGATAAGACAGCAACTAGTAGCCAGCACAAAGGAAATCAAAGGCATAGCCTTAGCACTATGCCAATGAAAAGATGAATACCTGTGGTACGATAGAAAAATCTGGATACCGGATAAAGAAGAATTACGGACAGAGATCATACGACACCATCATGACCCTCCATATGCAGGACATAGAGGAATGGCCAAAACTACCGAGTTCATAGCTGGGCGATACTATTGGCCAAAGAGAAGAGGAGACATCAAAACAGTACGTCAAAAACTACGACACATGTCAATGAACTAAAGTGGTTCGACACGCACCCTACGGACTACTCAAAGCAAACGAAGCACCTGGAAAACCATGGAAATCAATATCACTAGATTTCATTACAGACCTCTCAAAGTCAGAAGACTAAAACGCCATTCTAGTGGTAGTTGATCGCCTGACTAAAATGAGTCACTTCATACCTTGTAGGACGGATATGACGGCAATACAATTTGTGGAATTATTTCTAAAAGAAATATATCGACTGCACGAATTACTAAAAGATATCATTAGTGATAGAGGATCACTATTTACGTCAGAGATATGGATGGAGATAACAGAAAAACTCGGAGATGAACGGCACATGAGCACAGCATTCCACCCCCAAATAGACAGGTAAACTGAATGGATAAACGGCATATTGGAACAAGACCTACAGGCCTATGTCAATTACCAACAAGATGATTGGTGCAAATGGCTACTGATAGCTGAGTTTGCCTACAATAACGGAAAACAAGAAACTATCAAGACAACTCCATTCTTTGCGAACTATGGCCTACATCCAGAACACGAAACCATAGGTCATATGCTCCAAGGAAAGATAATGGACAGAAAAGACAGGAATCAATTACACGACATATTACGAACCGAAATGGTCATGGCACAATTATGACAGAAGGAAGACTACGATTGCGACAGAAAACCCGATCCAAACCTAAAGTCAGGAGATATGGTTTGGTTACTACCACGGAACATCAAGACCACTCGACCGACGAAAAAACTGGATTACAAGAAAATAGGACCATGCAAAATCTTGGCAAAAATCGGAAACTGTGCATATAAGCTCAACCTTCCACCGTCAATGAAAATACACAACACCTTCCACATTAGCCTCCTCGAACCCTATCAAGACAATCCTCTACCATCTCAAGAAAAACCTCCACCACCGCCTATCGAAATAGACGGTGAATCAGAATACGAACTCGAAGAAATTATCAACTCTCGATTACACTACGGTCGCTTGCAATACAGAGCAAAGTGGACCGGATACTCTCCTGAACACGATAAAACCTGGTACACAGCCGAAAACTTCAAACACGCACAAAATATAGTCCAATAATTCCATGAACGATACCCACGCAAGCCAACAGCCGACAGTCGAGGACATACCCGAATCAGGGCGTGTCACACCCACATTGTACCGCATGGACTGCTACCATTGGGAATATCCCCAAGGGAGGGGTATAATGCAGCTACCATCGGCCCTACAGAATGCACTGGAACGCGACGTGTTCAAACACATTACACCAACAAGCCTGAGGTAGCGAAACCCAACACCAGTCAAGAAAGAACCTACAGACGAAGACTGGGTAAATCTGGTGGATCTACCCCTATCGAAAACCCCAACTCCCGAAAGGGAACATACGAACCTGTCTTGGACAGGATGCTACAATGACGAGTGCCAAGTGCACAAGACCGAGAAGGAAGGCTCAGGATATAGGCCTCGGGAAGCAAACCGATGGCCACCCAAGACTTCACCCCTGGGATCATCCACAGAATCCCCAACACCAGAGCCAGTGGCTTTGGTACAATACATCGGACCGACTCCGAGGACGGAGTCGAACAGGAGGGGGGCGGAAAAACAAAAATAGGTATAGCTCACAGGCAGGAAGATGAGGCACGTATCCTGGGAGGAAGAGATGGAAGAGGAGAAACTGGAAACAACGATAATGAAATTGTTGGTGGAGGTGGAAGAGATGAAAAAGATGTTGGAATGGCAGGCAGAAAAAATAGGACCACTCCAGAGCGAGTTGAGGGAAGAGATGAGGATAAGAAAGGCACTCCAGAACGACTGGGGAAGGGAAGAGAAGGAGGTGGGGAGGGTCCTGACGAGGGTAAGGAAAGTCAGCACTTGGCTAAACAAGGAAGCCAAATGGGAACTACCAGCTAGGGCATGGGGATTGGACGACAGACTGTTATAAGCCCGATGGGACTTGGGCTGAGGGAGAGGGGAGCTAATGTCACAAACTGTGACTAAGCAAGGCAGATTTTATATAGCTCAGAATTCCGAACTATAGGTATGTTGGAATTTTAACATGACGCAAACTAGTGCGCCATATGTTATTATGTTTACCTGTTCGTGACTCACAATCGTGAGTCATACAATGTTATGATTTTCGCACATGACTCAAATTATGAGTCATGGGTTTCACTCAGGTGATGCAAGTTGCGTACCTGATTTAGTTATTAGGTTTTGATTGGTTTTAGGTATGTTGCGCAGCGACTCATAAGAGTCGGCTAATGGATTTTACATGACTCAGTTATGAGTCACAAGGTTCGCGTGACATATAAGTATGAGTCACACAAGGTGTAGAGCTACTATATAAAGGGTTACTAGGACCCCTAGTATTAGCTCTTCACATGTTCTTCTTGCTTATTTCCTACCTTTAAGTTTATCAATAAAAACCTACCTTTATGCTCTTTAAGATTTATCTTAAGAAACCCAAGAATAGTCTTCCTCCCAAGCGAGAAAACTATTTCTCCTCCCACATCGAATGAAAGAGTCCTAGGCAAGGACTTGATAAAAGCAAGGGAATAGGCGTAACCAGATAGAAGTCAAAGGATTCAGCTATCAAGCTCGTATAGGCAAAGGCCTAAGAGCTATTACCCTGCCTAAGAGAAGTATCGTTACCTGTCGCACGATCCTACTCCGAGTCGGTAGGATTCTTAGCAAGAATAGTCTTCCTCCCAAGCGAGAAAACTATTTCTCCTTCCACATCGAGTGAAAGAGTCCTAGGCAAGGACTTGATAAAAGCAAGGGAATAGGCACGACCAGATAGAAGTCAAAGGACTCAGGTATCAAGCTCACATAGGCAAAGGCCTAAGAGCTATTACCCTGCCTAAGACAAGTATCGTTACCTGTCACACTATCCTACTCGGTAGGATTCTTAACAGTAGGGAATACTATTGTCCCACAATTTTCTTCATGCCACTTATGGCATCCAGTCTGATTTGCATCTACCTCATAAGGACTCCAGCTATATTGCAAATGGAGTCAAACCGGGTCCTCTAAATAGGCCAAATGCGATTCCAAACTAGTCAACCACAACAAGGAATTTTGTAAAAAAAAACTGCTATGCTGAAGCTACTCCACTGGAGAACAAGGTAGCAGTTTTTGTTTTTTAATTAAAGGCTGTAGGAAAAACGAGTTAAAGATTGAAAAGTGAAAATTTTGGTGAGAGCGGAACAAGTGATAGAATCTACTCAGTACCATGCTAATAAATACTGTGGATTACTAAGAGAGAGTAATACTTGATGAACAAAATATTAGAGGTAGAAAGTAATAATACCATGACATTTCTCAACTATTGTGAACTCAATCGACAATCAACACTGGCATCACCATGCCACGCCTCAACAATAAACCAAAACATAGGCGAAGTATTGGACCAGAAGGAGGTCGCCTCAAGAAACGCTCCGACATTGCAGAATCACCAAGTCCTGAACCCGATATGAGCGAATGGCAAAGCCCCCAGGATCTCAGTCACCAGCCAATTACTCCAGAAAGGTCAGGTTTACTCAACAAGAATGCTGCAAATACTGCCAATATGACATCGACATCAAAAGGGCCAGCCAGAAGTACTATATAGCGAAGAGCACAAAAGGAGAAGGAGAAGAAAAAGGAGAGACAACAGAGAGTAGAGCAGCAGCAGAATGAGGACAATGCTGAACAAAATTGGGAAGACATGGAGAGATTAGTAGAGGAGAAATGACCAATGGTCTCAAAGGAGATCCGAGCAACTGTGCTCAATAGAGGTATGATTGATTTGAATTTACTTAGTAACCTTTAGTTTAGTAAAAATATACTGATATAGGTGGCCATGAACTAGGGGTTGTGGATATACGGCAGGCATTGAAGCGGAAAAAGTGAATTCCTAAAAGCAATCCAGATCTTGAAAGATACTACCAAGTTCTTCAGTTTATGAACTGGCAGCTGAAGCATCCGGAGCTCCCACGCAAGACAGCAGCACTCAATACAGCAACTGGCTGGGGAAGAAGTAAGCATACAGCTGAGAGTATCATTTGTTGAGAGAAAAGTTGGATACAAACACGATCCATAGTGTTAAGTCAGCGTGGAAAGCATGCAAAGTCTCCAAGCATGCTCAGTAATGAAGGGACTCTAATTGCTGTACAAGAGTATATTGAAGAAGCTAGTGAAAGTAAGTATTCTATTAGGTTGTGATTTTTCCTGCAAAATTTCAAAACTAATCAATATATTTACAATGTTAGATATATCTGGTCAAGGTCTTGCCAAGGCAGTAACAAAATACTGGACAACACAAACCAGTCAGCAAGATGCAGAGTTACGAGTATCTTGTGTTTATCAGGCTTTGATTGAGAGACATACAAAAGGGAAAATGAGCTTAACTGCTTCGGCAGCTATTTCCTGGTTGAAAAAGTTGGGGTTTGAATGGAAAGAGGTGAGAAAGGGAGTCTATATTGATGGGCATGAGAAACCAGATGTGGTTTTTCTACCGCCAACAGCACTTTCTCCCCACATGGAAGGAGCTTGAAAAACGAATGCCAAAGTGGTCTCCCTCTGGAGCTATAGACAATACGCCATTACCACCAGAGCAACGTCTCTTAATACCTTCAAGGTGTGCTTATGACGAGTGTACCTTTCATTCAAATGATGGCCGACATCATCAATGGATTCATAAGGACAAACATCTTATTCGAAAGAAGTCACGCGGTCAACGCCTCATGGTGTCAGACTTCATTCTCCCATGTAATCGACTTGAAATGCCTTCCTTTATACCTTTACCATCAGTTCTACCACAGCGAGACATTGAACCTGTTCCTGGTCTTAGAAGCAACCCTCAGCAAGCTACCGAATATATTAAAGTTGGTCAAGGATCCTGGTAGAAAGGTCAAAATCTGATTGACCATGTGCTTAATATTGCAACGCCTATTTTCGAAGCCACATTTCCCAATGCACAAGCTCTATTTCTCTTTGATCACGCCACCTCCCACACAGCTGATGCACCTGATGCACTTAGGGCATCATACATGAATATGGATCCTGGTGGAAAACAACCGCATTTAAGACAAGGATGGTACTATAAGTCCAATGGGGTTACATTGCATTATCAAAAGATAAGTTTTGACCAAGATGACTTATCAGTACCAGAAATGTGGAGAGGTAAGCCAAAGGGGTGTAAGATTGTCTTACAGGAGCATGGCCTATGGCCAGCAGGAGGATTAAGACATGATTACAAAAGCAAGAAATCCAAGGCGGACCATAGTCACTTAGGTAATGCTTGCTGTGCAAGAAGACTTCTCTCTGTACAGCCTGACTTTCTAGAGCAAAAGTCATGTCTTCAGGAGAAGATTGAAAGCAGGGGCCATTTGTGCTTGTTCTTTCCTAAATTCCATTGTGAATTGAACTGGACTGAATACCGATGGGGAAGGGCAAAGTGGTATACAAGGAAGAATTGTCAATATAATTGGCCTTCACTCATTAAGACAGTTCCAAAAGCCTTGCAGGAAATACCCTCACTTTTACTTCTAAAGTACTGGTGGAAAAGCACACGTATCCTTGATGCTTACTATGCTGGGTTACAGTATGGGACAGAACAATTTACAAATGTAGTTTATAAAAGTCACCGTCGTGTATCTCTAGCTCAAACTCCTTGTTAGATTTTCTTTTAAATATCCTATCATATTATATTAAGTACATGATTCTATTTAATTCTGCCCATTCACTATTTTACTTATTTCCTAGAAGTGTATCATTTCCTCTTACTCATCAAGTCTTGGCAATTCTTGGCTCAATTCCGATCGGTTGCCACGGAATTGCTGTTTCACCGGAGGACCCACCTTTAGGCACTTTCCACCGTATCACAGATGTACGAGCCTTTCCAGGTTACCATAAGAAAAAAGACTTAGCTAACAGGAGGCATTAAATACAATTGTAGGGATGGGATCCAGAAAAAGAAAAAGAAAAAGCAAACATCAGCTTTCTCGAATATTTTATCCCTCCATGAAAGCCTTCTAAAACTGCTCTCATGAGAGTATACAGAAAAAAAACAAGAAACAGGACACTAGTATTCTCGAACTCTCCTTTTTCCACCCAGACCGCCTGTAAAAGCGAAATAGCCATGCCCCATCTCTTCATCCAGAATATTACCCATCCGCGAGTGTTATCCAGCCGTCCCCCACCCTAGAACTAGCTTTCACAATAAGTCCCAAATCCAATTTCCACATATGGTTATAGGAGGAAAACTTACTCTGTTCGAATCAGAAGCATGCTTTATTGGGTAAATTGCCAGACACTAGTGGCAAAACGTGCAAGATCCTGTGCCGTGCAGATTACGTTTCCTTCACCAGGGCCCGGCTGGCGAAGCGTGATTTTTGCAAAATCAAGCGTCAACGGGGCCCCATCAACAAGCGGTAGGGGAATAACCGGTCCACCAAGAGGCGTGGTGATGTCAATTTCGTGAATCATTGTTGGTCTGGCTAGCTGAGGAGTATTATTGGCACGCGTAACACGGGGATTTGACCCAGCGCGAGCTTCCCACTGCTCCAGATGTATCTTCCGCTGTTGT
The DNA here is from genome assembly GCA_900010015.1 of Tuber aestivum. Classification (NCBI taxonomy): domain Eukaryota; kingdom Fungi; phylum Ascomycota; class Pezizomycetes; order Pezizales; family Tuberaceae; genus Tuber; species Tuber aestivum. The sequence goes on from LN890977.1 coordinate 46,469, forward strand.
GGAGAGACACAAATTAGAAGTACGATCTTCACCGCCCCCCCTGTGCTTTCCAGCCACCAGTTTGCATCAACCCTCAAGCGTGTCAAGGATTCAAGAAGCCCGCATTCAAAGACCACAGTGGGAAAGTCGGTTATGCGAGAACGAGCGATCGGTTTGAGTGCCGAATCGGCCTCCTTTTTTGATAGGACACCTTGATAGGCTGCACCACGCATATCCATAACCTCCCAGGCCAGACCCATTGGTTCAAGCTTCTGGAGCACTAGTTTGACAAGAGCGGTGGTCGATATCTGGTGAGCTGCACCCGGGGTGATTTTGACAATCAGGGTATCTACCTCATTCAGGTATAGGAAGCGGAGGAATTTGTAGTTTGCGTCACGGATGTCCTCGAGATCCGCAAGCTGGTCCGGCGTCACGGAGGAAAACACCGCATACTGTCCAATACCCAGGTTACCCGCACTTAATTTGTTTGCCTGCGACTGGATAGGCCGAGTGAAAGACCGGCGGTCACGAAATTCCCGCCCGTGGACTCCTTCTAGTCCTTCATTGAGATAATAATCAACATCGATTGATGGATGGGACCCTGATGTTTGGGAGGCGGAAGCGGTTGGGGAGGATTCCACTAAGTGAGCGTGATTGTCAGCCATTGTTTCCTATAGCCTCTAGTTTATACAGAAGAAAGTGCTAGTACTTGGGTCGTGATGCAATCAAAGGCAGTGTGTAGAGGTCTTGGAAGATTGCGGGGGCTTTGGAGGATTGCGGGGGGTTTGGAGGATTGTGGGGGTCTTGGAGGATTGTGGGAAGCAGGAGTGGTGGAGGAAAAACTGAATTTAAAGCGTTGCTAGTTGGCTTGTCGGTTTAGGGCAACGCAAGCGAGGCCGATGAAATCATTCTATGGAAGGGGGTTTTTTTTAAAAAAAAAAAATCACTAAGTTCAACTTATGAGTGCGGCCGGTAGATATATTCGTCACGTGAGTCTGATAAGAAAATTTCGGTGCAGCTTTTGGCTGCGATGTGTCCTTAGATAAGGCACGTGACGAATATATTTATCGGCAGCACTCGTACTCGAGTAGTTTACACCAAACCAACCCACTCCACATGCTTATCCAGGCAGCGATTCTTGTATCACGAATAGGACAACTGCATAGCATGTTCAGAAAAGATGTATATTACTACCTTCAGTAACAACCTTAAATGAGTTTAAATTGTCCGCAGCATAGTAGCCATGGATTGAAGAATCTTTCCTCAAAACCCGCGCTAAAACTGCTGCCTTGGCTCAAATTCAGTTCCTTGAGGCCACTAGATCATTAAACTAGATACCACTCCGGTATTTCTAGCAGCCATATTGAAATTTGTTTAGCAAAATTATGTCGTTACTATGTTCGACAGTTCTATGAACACTCTTAGTATATTAGTGCTAAATCTGCGATTTTTGTGGTAAGATGGTATGTGCCCCCTCACTTTCTCCTCGACCCGTATTACCTTTGGTGCAACATCATCTAGGACGGCCACCGCATCTACTCGTGCTTCCCAACAACGTTTTAGGACCCGTTTACCTAACCGCCGATTTCTGAAAGTTGTATTGTGGGGTTTGACGGCACCGTCAGCCAAGAGTTGTGATGCAATAGACGGTGCCAACTGTGTTTACCCAATTTTTTAGCCATCCAAAATCCAGGGGGCTAGACAGTCAAGACTAGATGTACTTATTCCCACCGTGTATCTAGAATCCGGTAACCATGGAGGGTCTTTCGAAGCTAGTACAGTTGGTACTAAAATAGAATCATCATATCATATCATGACATAGTAATAACACCCTAAATACTGAAGGACTGGGCGGTTTGGCACTCTAAACTTAATGTGATGCCAAGTCCGGTATGCTCATGCGACAGCAGCAGGGTGACATCCATCCCTACGCTCCCGGCAATTCCCCTCATATACAGGAAAATGGCCACAGTACCCATCTGCTGTTGCTACGGGAGTGATCCACTTTGTCTCAACAGAAAGGTGGCCGAAAATCGTCCGCATAAAGAGATTGGGTGTGAGATACTCGCCTTCCAAAACTCTGGTCGTCACAAGCTATCACTAATTTCCAATTTTCCAAGATTGGGCATCTGGCAATAGCTGTACCACTGTGGAATGAGGATATGTCCCGGCAAAGTTGTGCCGTTTACTGATACAACTTCATTCTGCCGAAGATCCCACGGGGGGGAAGCCCTGTTGGGCACTCATGATTGACGTGACAGATAGCATTCGGGATTACGACTCAAATAATGAGTGGGACCAAAAGGGGGGGGTTTCCTGTGAGACTCAGTCATCCAAATGGCTGGCATTACCCCCTCCACCAGACGCGGAACAACAGTAGAAAGCAGAGGAAGTGTAAGAGACGAGCGCGAGAAGGACAAAAGCCGTCTCATAGACCAGGACGAATAATGGACTTTCCGCACATCCCTCTCGAGAACTCCTTCGCCTCACGGTTCTTCCGTTCTATGTCTAGGAAGTGTAGGTCTGGGGCGGTCCCACGCTGGATACCTACACTCTACACTGAACGCCGGCAATACCAAAATCTCCTAGTTCTAGAGGATCCTCCCTGCGCGCCCCCCCCCAACGTTCGAGAACAACGATATCCCTAAAAAAAAAAAAAACCATCATCTAACACGCAGATCATGGATATCCACCCGGTAGATATTCGCGGTTGGTTCTGACAAAAGGCTTTATAATGAGACTCCTTTGCTCGCAGCAAATGGAGAAGATCGTGGGCAGGTGGGCGTTACAAAGGGGGGTTCAAACCGACCCCACGATCCTCACAACTCCATGCCGGAGGTTAGCTGCGTGATTAAAATCCCAAATCAGGGTTTCCGTTCCTCCGCAGTATTATGGGCTATTTGTAAATCCTCCTCCGCCCTCGCGTCTCCATTGGGATGTGGGGCCCTTTTTAATACTATCCCGGCCAACGACACCCGGTATGTTATGGCAAGCTGCCGGACTCAAGTACTATGTCGTATCGCATCGTATGCCATACAAGTACCAACCTCGAGTCCGAACACCAGAAAATTAGAATGAGAACAGATGATGCCGCGGGGGTTTCTACACTCAAGTAGGATGTCATTGGGGATACCTGGGAATTTCCCCTCTGGAGTCTCAAGAAATTCTGTAGGAGTGCAATTGAAAACAGACAGCGTCCTCCCCCTTGGAATGCGCCAGAATGTCGTTCTCGAACTAGCCCATCCAAGAGTAGTTGCAACTTTTGAGGAGCGTGTGCCTGGTCTGGCGAATATATCGAGAATCATAGGTGATTATGGCGATGAGGAATAATTTGTTATACCATACTATAGCTCCTCCGGAAGACGGTGCGGATGAGGGAAGTGATACTTGGTGTTTGGTCGCAGGGGCAACTTAAGGTGGTGTCACGTGTCTAGGGTCGCGAGTGTGCACTAGGAATCATGGAAACATTATTGGATATACGGGGCCAGCAGAAGGGAAGAAAACCGAGGGTTATTCCGCGGCGTATTATAGACATAGGCCCAGCTAACATCCTACCCGCGTCAAATCTCTTCGTGACTACCCCGCGTTACACATGAGCCCCTTCTCGACATCGCTGAATGCCCTTTACATTCACGAGCAGGGGCCGTACTCAATTCAACCACCTACCACCACCCACATCGGAAAGAAAACGAAAGGAAGCCTATCCAACAGAACTAATTGCATCTAGCCATGCCGTAAATCTGGCTACCCAACCCTAAGCGGATATTTACGACCTTCCTATACTATACGCTACAGACCCCCTGGGCCAGCATGCCAACCCCCGTTAGACGACCCCATCATTCGCCCATCATCTCGTGGTGTTGCATCTGCACTTCGGCCCGTGAAATTATCCCTGATAGTGCTGCTACTATTGGGGCCAATAGCCCCTCTGCCCCTGCCCATCCCATCCCTCATTCCAAGGCCCCGGCGGTGCAGTCCCGCTTCTGGCAACCACCTCCTGCAATTGTCTCGCCCGATGAGGCACCGTTGTGCTACGACTAATGGCCGGACCTGTCGTGGGCCATTGGTGCACCTCTGCCTCTGCTGCCGGGCGATACACTGGTCGTTGGTATGCAGGTACCGGTTGTTGCTGACCTTGGGGAGAGACAGGGAATCCGCCGCCGAGGGGGGGGTGAGTTGGGGAGGGGTACGTGGGGAATGTAGGGTCTGAGTATGGGTTTTCAGCAGGCGCGGAAATCAGCGGCGCGTTGCTATCGTAAGAGTTATGTATCGAGTGTTGAGGGTGAAGAGGAGAGTAGATTGAGTAATGGTTAACATGGGGTGGAGGTGGAGTAGATGATTGGGAGTATGTTGAACCCGATATGGTAGTTGTTGTATCGGCGCGTTTCAACCGAGGGGGAAACTCCCGGGGCCCCAGATCCGGAATTGTCCGCTGGCGGCCAAGGTAAGAGACCGGGCTCTCGGTGAGCGAATTCCGGATGTTGGGGGTACTTGTATCTTCTGGTATGGAGATAACCGGGATTGTCGGCTGCCGGAAGACGTTCTTTCCCAACCCCTGTTTGTGGTTTTCCTCCACTATCTTGGTCATTCTCTTATCAACCCTTTTTCGGCAGTAGTCTTCCAGCGAAGTTTCGTCGATGGCACGCAGCAGGTAGCAGAGGTACATGTTGCACGCTATGGTGAGCCGTATGATGGTGAAAAACCAGAAAATTGTAGTGAAGGTCATTGCTCCTAGGATCAATGCTTGGATCTTATTCTCGCTGTAGAGATGTCCGACGTTCTCGAAGAACCGGCCTATTGCGCCAAGTGCTTCTGTTGCATCCTCCGGGATCAGATCCGCACGGATGACAGATACCAGAGTCGCGGTATTGATCACCACTCTAGGCCCCTCAGCGAAGAGAACTCTTAACCATCCTAGATGGCCCCGTATTAGCGATCCTTTCGGTGCAAAATACGCACCAGAGGTTTATATCATATACCCTTGAAAGAAAAGTATGTGAACAAGGCCACATAATCCCTCCTGCCTCGCTTCTCAGTCAACCTCGCGAAAACCAGAAAGCGCTTCCATCCCGTGTCCTCCCTGCCCTCGCCCCCACGGATAGAATGCCACCTAAGGGCAATGGAGTCCATGTACGCATCCGCAACGCCACCCCTATTGATCACTCCCACCGCATGCCACCAGTCGATAATGTAGAGAACGTAACTCAACCCGATACACAGAGCGAATATGATCTTCGCGACGTCGAACGGGATAATGGGTCTGATCTGGCTGGACCAACGATTGAATGCAAGTAGGGTTATGGCAGTGTATGTATCCGCCGCAACGCAGAGAAATGCTATCAGTACGCTAAGGTAGACCCACACGTAGGCTGTGCAGGTAAAGAAAGAGTTTGCCTTGAAGTCTTTGAGGTTCTATCGCAGAGGGATAGCGCATTAGCGACAGATAAAAACATTGAGGGGGGTAGAGTGTGGCCTGCTCACGATGTACTCGAATTTGTGCTTGGCAGAGACTTCCTTCTGCCCCCGGAAGGAACCAAAACATCCCATTGAGGCCTACTGGAAGGCCAGCACCAGTCCAGCCGGTAGAGGATTAACGTATTATCGTACAGTGAACGAGAAAGGCCCGCAGCCCGCTAGCAGGAGGGTGAAGAGAAGAGGGGGGGGGGGCAATTAGAAATAGAAATAGGGTAGAAGGAGAATGGAAAAAGAAAAAAAGAAAAAATAAGGGTCAAGAAGGAATTAGGAGAACACGTTCCCACTGCTAGTGCACTGTGCTGTACTGTACGAGTACGGTACGGTACCGGTACACCCTCAAGGCTACAAAGCAGTACTCGTACGTGCGCACCTGTCAATCCTGTCGCACGAGGGAGTGCTCGTGTGGTGAGATGCTGTTTCAACCGCCCGCGAGAAAGACGAGGGAGGGAAAGGGATCAAAACAGGGCAAAACGAACCCCAAGAAGAATGGCGCGAGGGGCCGGGATAGAGGAGGAAAAAAATTGACATTAAAATACACACTCTATTGCAATTAATCCACGCCGCATTCGACAATTTCCAGCCATAGAAATGAGCGCAGTAGTGGGAAATACGCTGTTCATCGAACATCCCAGGACCCCAGCAGGTGTCCCGGGATACCATTCATCAGCGCATATGGGTAAAGGGTGCTCGAGAATCAAGCTACCCGGCGGAGATTAATCTAGCCACGGGCAGCCAGTTGAGTGGTTGCGCGATAAGTGGATGGGGGCGGGGAAGTGAGTACGATACGGGTATGGTCGATAGTTTGGCACACCCGGGATTGAGTGGAGGGAGGGTAGGGCGTGCAGATTATTGGGTCACCCCTGTGGAATGGGTGCGACGGGGAACGTCGCAGGAAAGTCGATTTCAGCCGTGTTAGGTCTGCGCCGTGCTGGTGTTCAGGTGCTATGCAGGGGAGCGGTACAAGTACTCGTACAAGTAACTCCTGAGACTACCGTGTTCCGGGGCGGGCGTTAAACGGGAGTGCCTGTGGAAAAGTCATTTCAAAACGGCTGCAACGTCCTGTCAGCGATGGATGCCATGCCGAAGAGTGTGTGCAGCTGGCGCTAAGCTGTGGTGGTGGGCATTGGTGGCGGTGTGGACAAAAATGATTGACGATTGAGCGCCAGCGCTCAGTTTGTGGCGCTGCGCCACAAACAATTGAGCCTCGCGGAGAATTCCACCCAAGACGACGGCGCCCGGTCGCATTGCGGCGAACGAACGAAAATGGACCCCGCGGGGGGTGGGCTGGGTGGTGGGGCTCTCGTTGGCCTCTCGAAAGTCGGTTGCGGATACTTCAGGGCGAAAACCTTTATCTTCACACGGGGACTACCATTCGGTGACACCAGGCACCAGGCATTTCGCGCCGGAAAGGGGAAATTGGGATCGCCCTTCTAAGCCCCAGCATGCTTCGCCTACCGGTATCCTTGGCCGGATCGATGATCAATCTTTTACAGGGAAACTTGGAGAGGTTTTCTTCCCACCCGCCCGTGTGATATTCAGGGAGAAAACGATTTCTGCCAGGGCATGTTCGCTCCAGATAGCAAACACTGATAAAATATCATACCGGTACCAGAAATATTAAAAAATGCCCCAGATGTTCGAGCTCGTCGGCCCCGGACTGGCGTTAAGACAGGGGGTGAACTGGAGGAGTGTAAAAAGGGAACCATGATACCTCGCCGTTAGAACCCGGGCCATCTGTAGGCGGAGGGCATTTACGGTGCAAGCTGCGCTTCTAGGACTACTGGTACCAGTATACTATGTTTTGTTGAAATACAATCCGACCCCGATAATCTCTTCTGATCAAGCCTTATACTCCCTTGGATGAAATGGTATACAAGCTATTTCAGGGGAGATCAGGATATACTCCCATACGGTACATACGCGAGGAGATATCACTTGGTTTTAGTTGCTTAGCGGAAGATCGAAACGGAAACTCCAGTGCAGTTACACTGCGCTCTTTTAACATGGCGAGTCCATTAGCAAGATGAATTGATTCGCGCGCCTAGCGCCAATTCGTCCCAGTAAGAAGTCGAACACTTTCTTCGTGATAGAGCTGCGGAACCGACCTCAGATTCGCTGCTGAATTCCGGATGGAAGCCGCCGGCGCAAGCGGGTGGATTCCACAATCGGCTGGGGCTGGCACTAATAGAACCTTCAACGGTCTGCTATTGATCCGCCCAACCACAGAATGCGATACGGAGGACAAACAGGACACAGTTCACAAGTTTGCTACCAATAGCTCTTGTGCCCCAGGTGGTACCCCACTACGATGGAGCCCTGCGATGGAAACTCCAGTTGCGAACGAATATGCTCATGCTCGATTTCGTCGCACAAATTCCCCCGCCCTAACGAAGCCTGCCAATCGGATAATTCAAATTAATAATTCATGCGCCCTCCCCACAAACCCCACGCAGATTCAATCCGCAAAGGCCAATGGTTAACTCTCATCGGGAGAAGTTGAGGAATGGCATCGCAAATTTTGATATCGCCCCTTGGGACTCGACTAACATTCCTAGCAGTGAAGTTGGTCGGTTGGGCTTGGAAATAGCGCGGGGCCTACTGGGTGCAACAGCCCGCTATCCTGGGAGCGCTTGACGGGCCGCAATCCCGGGAGTCTCGCACGACGCGGCAAGCTGCCCCGCTCGGCCATTTTCTTACATTTCGCAAATGCCGCTCGGGGTGCATATACAGTTTTGTAGCTTCACTTAACTTGGGCTGCACCATACGAATTTCTCCTCTCAGAAAAACACTCCACCATCTTATGATAGCGAGTTCGGGGCCGCGGCTATTCCTCCAGCGCCAGAGGAAGCGGATGCCGGAATGAAGAGAAGGGATAACCCTTCGTTCCCCCCGGGGAAAGGGCTAATATTATTTTTTGGATAAACAAGACCTCGTAATATTATGATATTGTAAAGAATGCCGAAGGGGGAGGTTGCCCGGGTGAGGTAATTCATTCGGGGCCTTCCCGCCCAAAGCCTATCGCAGCCATACAGCGTACACCCTTTGTATTTTTCCTGTGTAACCATTTGCGGATGCCCTGGAAGTTTCTCCATTTCCTCCAATCCACTGGTACCTGGATATCGCTTATTGGGCTTAAAATCTTTTCACGGGAAAGGATTTTGACCATTTTGACCAAAACCTACAGCACAGTCTGCCCCTTCGCGTGTTCTCCCTCCCCAGACTCTCGTCTTGGCTCGGCTGATGGTTATTTTGCACTTTCCATCTCCTCCGTTGGTATTACCCTCGGCTCTCTCTTTGCATAATTACTCGAGTCGGTCTATCAGCCAATTACGGGGCCCACAATTCCCCACCCTACTCCACCCACGTATGCCCCCGTTTCCTTCTTATATGGGAGTATTGTGCACCAACTACGGGCGGAAAAATGTACCCCACAGCGTGTTATTCTAGCGTATCGGGTCGGAGGGAGTCAGACACAGAAGTGGATCATTTCATATCACATATGAATTTCGCTAGACCCCACCCTAGAAATCTCGCCGAAATCAAAGCTCCGAATTCAGAACAAAAATGGGGATATCCAAGATACCGTACTATCAAGAATATATCCTACACTTCTGAATTTCGTCTCCTATTGTTGGAATCGCTTGAGATTCCCAGTCCCGAAATCTCTGGTGGGTATCTTGCTGATCCCCTCCTCCGTCTACTCGTACTTGTACGAGTAGTCTAACCGACTTCCCAGCCTAACATGTATTTTTGAACGAAGCTGTTTTTTCCTTCCCTCTTCCTCCTGTTTTTGGTTACAACCCACAACTATCAAACCGGTCGCGATACTGAAAGCATTATGGCAGACCATTGTGTCGGGCGTCGCGTTCTGCGAAGCACCACAGCCTTGGGTTGCTATATGCGTGCGGAATTTTGCGGCCGGGTAAAGCGGCAATGGAAATCCGAAATCCATGATATCACTTAAGCAGGCCCATTTCAGAACTCGAATCCCGAGGGTTTGCACATCTGCTCACTCATTCCACCTGTCTGTCCGGTCCTTGGGGTATAGCTAAGGAATTATATAATACCATGGATCTGGTATGATATCATGAGACATCACTCATGCAGCCCTAAGCTACCCCCGGTCTTACCCGGTCCTCCCTTGCTGTAACAGGAAGCCCAACTCCAGCTAGTGTACGCGAACCCTGCTCTCTCGCCTTGCATGATACAAGTACGAGTACAAGTAGGTCCCGTCGTTCAATTCAGGGATGGGAGTCTGGAGATATCCCCGCATTTCTGACGGATTAGGCGGTAGTCGGGGCCTACCCCGGGTTCTTGGCAGGTACCCGCGGCGGAGAATTGGCCTCGAGTGCGGGAGGAAAGGGCGTGCTTGGAGTGCGTACAGTGCCAGTACCTAACTCTGGGCGAACTAGTCGTTCCTTAATTCCATCCATCCTTGGTGTTACCCGATACTACCCTGAGAGCTCGAGTAAATTGCTTCCCTGGGTCTATGGGTCCATAAGAATAATATTATGAAACAAAATACAAAAAACCTTGTACCTGTACTCGAGTACCCTCCAGTGCAATTCCCTTCAGTCTAATTGATGGAGCGTGACTAAATGCGCAACCCCCAAGGTACCACCCCTCGGCCAAAAAAAAACTAAAAACTTTCATATATTGTACCGGCGGGATACACCATTGAAAACGTGAAATATTTCCTTCGGCCCACCGTAAGGCTAGGGAGAAGTTACCAAAAAATATAAGGGGAAAGGGAAAAACGAATTCAGTAGATTGTTAAGCTACATTCTGCATTTTTCACACCACGAAAACCTCTCAACGTATTGGTCTGGTCTTGCTTAAAGGTGGCCTGTTTTGGATGGCTTGTGTGTTCCGGGAATCCCGGGGAAACCGTTGAAAAAACAATTCAACCCCCTCCTCAGTCCATCTTAGGAAGCTGTAGGGAGAGGTTGGAAAAATTCTAACAAGGTCTAAATAACTCAATTTTTTGAGAGTTTCTTTCCTTCAGTTTCTTTACGCTTGCAGGATAAAGGGACAGGCGACGGTGAGCCAATATTTTTGTTGTTGATTGTGACTTGAAACCTTGCGGATGGCACCATTGTGTCAAGCATGGCATTATGGGTGAAGGCAGCCCCCCCCCCTTCTACTTCCGTGGTATCCGATAGGGTTTTCCCCCCAGCTACATCCAGTAAAGTTTCACCAACGAGGATCGTGTCACGGCGGCCTGTGAGTGCTGGTGCTATGGGATTCCCGGACATTCTGACCGCTTTCCCGGAAAGGCAATGGAAATAGAAAAATCTCCCCAAACCTTCCTCCTCTGTATTGATAACCGTGGCTTTTACTTTGAGAACCCCGATTGAGATACTAGGGATGTCCTTTACAAAAGGACCCTTATCCAATGGCGAGTGCACGCAATTTGGAGTACTAATACTAGTACCAAGTGGCTCGCTATCCAATCAAAAAGTCTCGAGGCTTAGAGCTGTTTGTATCGTACTTGTGCTTCTCCGAGGACAAGTACCATAGCAGGGCCCTGTTCCCCCAGATGCCCAGGCGTCGGCTGGTGTCTGCGCCATCCGGCTGTCTTACAAAAGTAACGGTTCTGGGCTTGGTCGCCATTGGTAATTCCCACATGACTGAATTCTCGAATAATAACCACGAGGTTCACCTACTACAGGGTGTTTATACACCTCGCTCACCGGCCCATCTTCACTTTACATCCACCGTTCATGATTGCATAAGTAGTATAGGTTTCGGATCATTAGAGATCTGTGGTTCACTCCCAAGATATTTTAACTGATCAGGTTTCCCGGCCTGCAGGGAATTGAGTTTGCTGTTCACTTCGGGCTTTGTATTCCCTCATATTGAATTGTCGGAGGGTTTGTCCTCAGCAGAGATACCTAGGGTGGGGGGGATTACATCTGAAGGTGCTATTATCTGCTCTGGAATTCGAGACCTTACCGCTTCTTTGGCTTTGGGAATATCGGAGGAGACCATCGTGCGATACTGCTACCATACTCTAGTGCACTATATCGGTTATAATTCGTCGTTGGTAGATCTTTAGACAATACTAGCCTCAATTGAATCATTTTGTCCCCCGGTTTTAGATGTTTAAACTAATCACCGACACCATCGCGGCGGTCCTCCCCAAATTTGCTAATCGGAATTATAACATATCCGGCACAGCATACACCAGCTTAGTGCAAGAGGGGCAAAGCGCCCTTCGTGTGGTGACTATTTTTTCTCGACACCCCCGAACCTATTGCCCAGATACTTATCCCGGGAACGTTCACTTCCATATACACCACCGTTCCTTTCAAATGTATATTTTCATACCCAGATTTATAGCTTGAAGGCCCTTTCGGCAATCGTGGACCTGAGGCATCGAGAAAATGGATTTTGGGAAATCTGGGGCCATAGGTTGGTCTGCGTTCTCTCAGTAACGCCAGAACTTGTTTCTCCAATACCTAATGCTATTGAGCATATGGTGAACTCCGTCGCCAAAATCTAAATCTCCCCTCCGATTGTTTTTCCGTTGCATTACTCTTCCGCCCTTCATTTCAGCGCCGTGGATATGGTAAACGCCCGAGTAAACCTTCCCCGGGTGTTGGAATGCGGCAAAAATTTGTCCCTGCCTGAGGGAGTAGGTAAAACCAGAAACTTCATTCCAAAGCGGATACCGCATTGAATTTGAGCTGCAAGATCTCTAACCTGTTTTATTCATCCTACTTTTTCACTTCGTTTACCCGGATAGGTACCCCAATGGAGTGAATCATGAGATATCACTCATGAAGCTCCCTACATCCCCTTGCAATGACCAGCAGAGCTGCACCTAAAAGTACTTTCTCACTATGTAGTGCCCACATCCCGAGCCAGCAGTGGCCGCCCTAATCGTTTGGAACTTGAACCGAGCTTGCACCTGTCGGAGCGGCAATAAAAATGCTCCTAAGCCAAGTTTCTATCGCCCTCCTTCCTCCCACGTTGTTTTTGTTTTTTCTTGTTTTTGTGGACTCGGTTGGCACGGACAAACGAGGAGGGGGTAGGCAATGTGGCGTCAAATCTTCCATCATCTCGTTGTTGAAGTCACATGAGATAGTGTGTTGTGGTTGGTCATAGAAGGTACGGGGAGTGCGCCGGAAGGACAAGGCTGTTTACAGAAGTTGTGGGAGTAAGCTTCACTGCTCGGAAGCATGATAGATTTGTTTGAAGGTTGGAAGCGGATTCTAGAGATATGTCTCTCCCTTGTTATCACGGATGTGGGCAGAGGAGTTTTGACATGGATGGAATGACAGATGGGTGTCGTGATCCATGGAGGGATCAGATTGCTTTGATGATGTTTTCCTTATACACCTCTCGTTACCGATTCGCTAACGAAGAGAGAGCATGAGAAGAAGTATGCACCTTTCTTAGTTATCCCACTACAGCTAGTCTCTCTACTGTTCCGTTATATTATCACTGTGCATTCTGATAGCAGCCTCCATCACAGCACTCGTGTTAATTAAGTTTATTCGGTTTTCACAGCCGCTAGCCGCTTTGGAGACATATACTCGTATCCCCTAGTCTAACATTAGCTAGCATCTCCATCGATTGCCCAGTTCACCATCCTTCCACCCCCTGCACCCATATCGCTAACTGTGATCGTACTCTCACTTATCCACCCATTGATATTCCACCTTAAGCTTGAGCCCATGGGTGCCATGACTGGCTACGGATAGGTAATATATTTGAGGCAGCTGAGCCGAAGGGCTGGGCTCCTACAATCTTACTCCTAAAACCACATATGAAGAGGTCTAAATTTGACTCAATCACTTACTTCACAACAGTGAGTAACCTGGCGGACATGCTCTGCTAGAGGTTGGCACTGACGCTAAGCAAAGTGTGGTGGGAAAGTATTTAATTCTGTACAGCCCGACCCAGGAGTCCTTTGATGAGCTCTTTTATAGAGATTTCCATACATTAACTCTCCTGCGGTTCGCGATCGCGGGGCAACACGATGCCAAGCCACATAGCAGCTGTGGCATTAGGGATCTTCCCCAATCGCTACCTAAGAGGACCAATAGCTAAAAACCGTCTTTGTTATGCGAGGATACCATGGAGCAGACTATAGGAAACCTCTAAGAGGACCAGACACGAAACAAGTTGGACGTGGGCAGTGAGGCCTGTGTATACTGCAGTTAAAACTAGTGCGTAAAGTTGAGGTGATGCAGTTCGTGACGGTTAATACAGGGTAACGAACGAAGGTGATGGTGGACCAAGCCGCGGCCAACGTGAAGGTCGGGGGGATGAGATAGAGGGAGCAGAGGAGGTCAAGACCGCCAATCAAGAGGTTAATGAAAGTGACAACGATTAAGGGGGAGATAAGTGAGTGGCAATAAGGTATGGGGGTTACAGTGTGGGTTGCACCTGAGGTTTTGTCCAACAAATACCCAGAATTTCCTAAATTACGTACTCTCTAGCCAGGATCTTTGCGATTTACTGTACCAATACCGAACCCTCACCAAATTGTGATGATCCGGGAAACACAAATTTATGAGCATTTTTTTACTAAAGTAGGTAGGCCAGCCAGTAGAACACCAGTAGATAGTAGATCCGTAGTCTAGCCAGTCAAGCCAAAGTAAGGATGACCCGGGCCTTGTAAGCCCGGCTTCATCAAAGACTGTAGGCCCTGTGGGTGGCTAGCGATGCGGGGAGTCTTTCAGCATTTACCATTTTGTCAGTAGATGTTTTTTGTGAGCGGGTAGTAGACATCTGTAAATATCTTGCACCACAAATCCTATCATAACATCATCCTCATTATACATCTACAGGTACTTGGTTTTCTGCAAGCACGTGCCAGTTGATATAAAATAAAGAGTTAAGTTGAGTACCTTCCTTCATGATGTGGGTCATATTAAAACAGAATTTGTTTGTTTCTCTCGACCAGGATGTATCCCATGAGAGGTTACCGGCGGACAAACAACACAATTCCCAACTGTAACAAATGGCCCCTACTGGCCCTGCTAGATCACCACAAACCCCGCAGAGAGTCCTAGACATAATTCCATCACAGACTTCCCCGGGGGTTTCCCCGACAGGATCCCCGGGCGGCCCGACGAGACCCTACATCTAAGCAACATATCAACCCATACTAGTGGCCTTCGTCCCCTCCATCATCCAGCTAAGTGCTCAAGAAAGAATTTTGGCCAGGACCGAAGGACCAGTACGATTAGTGGCCGCTCCGGTCCTACTCCAAGGACGGATGGGCCACCCCGTTTAGAACACCACCGCTAACCAGCAAGGCATTTATAGAGTGCGCAAGCCTTGAATTGTAGTCACTATCCTACCTCAGAAATCGTATAGGAATCTAATGGTCCAACCGGTGGTATTCCCACTCGGGCCGGCCTATCCAATGCCCGATACCTACTCCTGATCGATGATCTGATACTATGGGTGCCATGCAAGAACCGGATTGAGAGGAGCCAGGCTCACTGGCAAAATCTCTAAGAAACACGATTTCGTGGACAGGTGTCCTGTGATCTTCTGGGAATCCTTCGGAGATAGGTGGGACCGGATAGGATAGATAGACAAGGCCCCGTGATTACTGTGGTGGGGGAGGAGAGAAGAATTTTGGGGCCCAGCATCATAGCTCTAGCATGGGGGAAGCTTTGTCTATAAGCGGCTTTCCGAACACGTGAGGACAACTCCGGGGCGCTGGGGTAAATATTTTTATTTGTTTCGGGAGTTTTTAGATAGGTTGTGAAATTGTGTTGGGTGGATATCGGGTGGAGGGTTGCGGGAAAGGAAGACTCATGAATCTAGGATAGTGATGCCCACCACGAGCGCCCGTGGTCCTATTGGCAGTGTTTTTAGACTTATGTTTGAGGGGAGTGGTGACGAGATGGGTCTGCCCATAGTAGTGTTTTATATGTCTTGATGGTTCGCTATAGGATTAGCACGTTATATGGCCGGTCGGCGCAACTAGTATCATATAACAAATTCAATCGAAGTACTACGACCGCCCCCCACACCCGGAGCGACCAGGATAATAAGATCGGATCGACCAGGGCTCCACCATCCTCCGCAGTCCCTTACAGTCCCCCTCTGTCCTCAGAAGTCCTCCACTATTCCCCACGGTCCCCTGCTGCACTCTTAGACCGCTGCTCCGCAAATTTCCAGCCCTAGACGGACTATGGGATGTCGTCCCGTCTCGCCCGGGGCTCTGTACAATCCCCCGGATGGTTGGGGACAAGCAATCCATCTTGGAACTCACGCGGTACATGAACAGCCCCCGTCAGAAGACTCCACAGGAGCTAGATTGTGTGAGGATAGTTCATCTATCAATTCCTCTTCCTAGGCACAACCCGCGCTCTTAATAAATACACGACATGCCCGACCCACACCCCTAAGGTAAACCTGCAGTCCTCCGCTATAAACTGTGTCATTGGGTGATGGAATTGAGGTTAAGCATGTCCGAGAACTGGGGCTTAGGCACACAAAGGCCGTGTAAAGTCGCTCGATCGATCTGGAGTCCTCGGATGGCACTTTCACAGACAGACACTGTGCAATTCCGTCGGTTACTAAATCTACTGCTAGCATATCAGGAGCCGCACATGAGAGCAGGAGATACCACATTCCATGTGCGATACCTCATGTAGCGTCCCCCAATATTTCTATCCTTATCCGGCTATCCCTAATCCTTTGCCATGGAGAAGGCCGCGAGTGAAATAAACCGGCTACAGCTCACGGGTGTTCGTAATGGTCCGGAGGTCCAAGCGGCCATGCTAGGAAACTGCGGACCAAGCAGGGCCAGTACTAACAATCCCGGTGGTGCTTCGACTGCAGGACCGCAGGTTCAGACAAAGAGCACTGGCACCGCCAGGCGAGACATTATTCTGTAGTCCCAGAACATGAACCACCGGTGATGGTAGTAGACTGGGGGCTGTGTCGACAGGTCATGATCCCCGGGAATCTCAAGAGGAGAACTAGGATGTGTGGAGGATTATGGGAGTCGGCGGGTCCACTAATTCCCAGGAGCAAAAGTAAAAGGAACAATGAGAGGGGGCCATGAGGGAGATTGTCTGGATCACGACATGTAAACAGCCCTCACGCGCTTGGAAATTTTCAGCTTCCCCTTTCACACCCCTCTACCCCTCCGGCTCCCTAACGATGACTAAGAGCGCCCTTCGACAGGCGTAAAACCAAGAGCCAAGTTAGGTACCTTTACTTCTGATGTGAATCATACAAGACAGAAAATTCTTACAGGCAAATATCCCGAGAGAGGTTAGCGGCGAAGGAACAATCATAATTACCAATGGTAGTGAACAAGCCTTACCGGTCCTCCCAGGCTGCGGCAAGCTGCGCAGACTTCTCTGATAGGGTTTCTTAACGGGCTCCTTGAGCATGCCTCCCCTAGCGTGATTTCTGGGTAGCCCTGTTGGGCCACATTCTAAAACATTATATCAGCCCGTAGTCTCCCCCGTCCATCACCTAGCAGCCCAGGGAAGACTCCTCGCCAGGGCCAGCCTGAGGAAGCGCCAACTGGCGAACACCGCCTCAAAGTCCCACATCTTCAGGCTATCTGCCTTGGAGATATTATCCCTCACGCCCGGCAGCACCACCCCCTAATCTCTAACAGCCACTATTAGTGACATCGACCAGGGATTCAGTTCAGACGCGACAGAAAGAACCTACCTACCCAACCCAGCCCTTTATTAATAAACCCGCAACTATCCTAAGCTTAACAAGCGTCCAACGAGACCACAAATGTCCTCAGAAGTGCTCCGAGGGCGCCAGGGGCCAGACTCGGGAACCTCTATGAGCTCCGGATAAACTTCTAGGCCATAGTAAAGACTAGGGAGGGAAGATCCAGAGCGGTCAGCGACGGTTTACGGATAACATAAGTAGCGCTTCATGATTTTAGCTCCGCTAACACCTATTCCAAAAGCCAAAAAAGTGAAATAAATCAACTTTGTAGCCATTTCGAAGTTTAAACTACGAGTGCCCTCTGCTCCAGAGTGAATTTTTCCACCGCCCAAATACGGGCACTTTGGACGCACTCCACAATCCAAGGAAACATGACGGTAGTAGTACGCATATCCTCAACGGTATAGGATGGCGAAATACCCATTGGGAGGATCAAGGCGTAAGGAGCCCAAGACAGCTAGATTTATAGCCAGAATACGCGTTTCGAAGTGTGAATAAAGGAAAGTAGTGTACCACCGTGAGAGTGATATTTTACTCGGTTAATATAAAAAACGGTGGGGAAATTTGGGGGGCGGGGAGTTAATTGTGGGAGCCTACCACATCATACAGGACACTCGGGCATACAGTCGGTCCGGCCTTTGGCTTGTAGGGGGTCCGGATACCGAAAAAGGCACCGGCTTTAATCTAAAGTCAGCTCCGCCCTATCTTCAAGACAGAGGGAAAAGACGGTACTGACCGCAGCGCACTACCTGCAGCGCTTGGAATGCTTTGCGAGATTTCGAGAGTTGCACGGATTTCTTCCCCGGCATTCGGGAAATAGGGTTTAGCCACTACTACGACTAGAACACACCATCCAGAGGCCCCATGCCAAACTCCGCACTAGCCGGTCAGTTCGGGTTAATTTCGTGTCTGCAAGCATCTGATCAGTACTTGTTAGCAGCAATGAAGTCAACTATACTTACGACAGCGGAGACGTGGATAAATTTTACTACCTCTTCGAATACTATAGGTAATACATCTAGGCCCACATAGATGTGTTGAAGCAGCTATGCGGACAGCTCGTGAGGCTGGGTGGTGACACCTGGAGGCCCGTACCCAGGACGGAGGGGGATATGCAAAGCTGAGAATTTATGACACCCAAATTGAGTAATGACATTTTTGGGCTGGGGCCAAATTGGACAGTCGTGTCTGAAAAGTCTACG